>JARBJD010000699.1:0-22294 GCA_033064195.1 Blattamonas nauphoetae | reverse complement strand
CATCATCGGCCTTGTCCTTGGTTCCATCGGGGATATCTTACTAGCATTCGACACTAATGTACTCTTTATCATTGGAGCAATCTCATTCCTCACTGGACATGCATTTTATCTTGGCAGCTACATTCCACGCTCCGGAATCAAATCACCGGCCCAACTTGTCACCAGAATCATATTATGTGTTATATCTGCGGCCGCTCTCGACCTAGTCCTGTTTAACACTAACCCAATGAAAGTACTATTGTCAATTGGAATGCCGATATATCTTCTCGTGGAAGGGTCGGTTGTTGTCATGACCTCACTCGAACCAAAGAAAGTCGAGTCCTGCGCTCGTGATCGCGCGTTGGGACAATTGGGCGCTTTTTTGTTTTATCTTTCCGATGTCGTCCTTCTCTGTGGGATGTGCCTCCCGTACGGGATCATATTACGAGATTTTCTCGTCATGCTCACTTATTACTCTGGTATTCTTCAGCTCTTATCAATCTGTTTTTAGGACAATTTCTTCTTGCTTATGGCACTCGGCAGTGGTCTTCGTTTAACGCTAAACTTCCTCTGAAAGGAGACGAAGATCGGATCAGATTGAGTACAAACACTGAGCCGACGTATTCCAAGGATGTTGAGCAGGGATATGTTTGATGGTGTCCTGTTAATGTCGTTTTCATTTTTGTACCTTTGTTTGAACAGTTGCGGAGTTTTTGTTGATTCATTTGTTTTCACCAACACAATCTTCTGCCATTTAACATGTTGAATCCTTCTCTAATTATGTGAATTGTTTGTGGGTCTTATTTCTTCACTGATCCTTTCAGTTTTTAATGGGGGAGTGAGATCAATCGAGCGCTTCCATGTTCACCCATCTCATTGTTCAGATCTTGTGGGCTGCCTCAGACCCAGCACTGCTCAAACAGTTCAATTTTAAAGGATTTGCCAATGAAAAGTCTGCTTCATCTGTCCATCTTTAAGATCTCTCTCATTGAATACACAGGTATAATTACAATACCACACTGGAAGGAATGTTGTTTGAATTCAATTTCCTCCGTCCTCTGGTCAATACTAAATGCACGCAAGCTGATTGTGTTGCCAGCAAAATCCAAAATAACAATTGCGTTTGTTTGGGAGAGAACAGCACTGTGCAATGGGATGAAATTCCGAACAATAATGGAATCTTTTTTACATGTATGTTCTATCCACATCCATCTCATACTTCATCTTCTTCTCAGTTGAATCAAAGGATTTCATGGTCAGTTACAAACTTACTCTCCAAATAACCTGCGGGAAAACCAACACTCTCGAAATTGCTGATCCATATACGTTTGCCATCCGACCCTTCATTCTTTTTCAAGCAATACACACGTCTGGACCTATCCATCGAAATACGGCTGCCGAGCAGGTGGTGGGCTTGGATGGGGATGGGTGTTCATTATCATCCTCTTCTCCTCCTTAGCTCTCTTCTTCATTATTGGCATCCCAATCAACAAATGCGGAAGAAAGAAGTCCGGAATCGAAGTCGTCCCATTCGGTTATTTCTGGGTGGGAATTCCGAGAATGGTGATGGAGGGTGTGAAATGTCTATTTTCGCCTTGCCGAAAGAGGCAAAGAGGGTTCGAGGCCATGGATTAGAACACCCTGTAAAACCTATTTCACTTCATTTAGTCTATTTTTCCGTCCAGTTTAGCATTGGATCGTAGTAGAGGTCATAAAGAACAGTTTTATGAGATCATAAATACAGCCCTCTCTTAATTCATGAGTTTCACATCTTAGAAGATGATTTTTTTATTTGATCTCAAAGTTCTCTCTCATGACAGAATGTCCTCGGACCAAGCATTGATAACAAACAGTGAATGATTCAAAAAAACTTTGGGAGAATCTGAGTGTATCAGGGAGCCTCTAGTTTGCGTATTTCTCCGGAATGAATGACGTTGATGGAGGGAATGTTCGAATTACAGTATTGTGATGAAAACACTGTTTTGGAAGAGAGAGGAAAACTATCAACTGGAACTGGTATTGAAATAAGGGTCCGACTGCTGCGGCTCTTCACATCTCTATCAATGAAACACTGCATCGCGTTGAAGTTCTGGCGAGTCAAAATGAGAAAATTATCGCGGCAATTCTCTTTAGATCTTATGTGGATGAGTGAGGAGAGGATACTGCGGAGATACACAACGTGCTCCAACAGTTTGTTCCGTGATATGTGTAATCGTTCCCATTGACGTTGTTTCTCTCTGTTGGCATATATCGTTCTCGTTTTAGACATCTAGATCGTTTTGTTTCCCTGTGAGTGTGGAATCCTTTCAATGAAATTGATGATCTGTGATCTGGAAACGATCTCACCCAAATGCTGTGATTTTTGAATTCCGAAATGTTAGACTCTGTTTGAGATTTGATTATTTTGTCTTTCAAGAATCAACCCTGTCCATCACTGATCCAACGAATCTCGAAGAACAAAACCAGGTCATTGCAAGTCAAGCCGAAAAGACCAATGTATTCGATGATGGATGAATTTCATGATTCCGGGTCTCACACCAATAGAGCAGAGATTCTACGGAGATACACAGTTCGAGACTTTCTTCCACCTTTTTCAATTATTTCGTTCGTTAGGAACAAAAACAAAAGGAAGAACAAGAAAAGCTCCAACGAATCTCTTTACTCGAGAATCAGATCAATGAACTCGTGGTGACGGTCAAAACGATGCAGAGAACGATCAACGAACAGGCCGAGAAGATTCAAATTCTTGAAAAAACTCAGGGGAACGACTGTGTCACAAAGTCGCAGATTGTGAACGGAATACAGGCTCTCCCCTCGTAAAGTCTGGTTGTTTGAAGACATTTGCTCGCATTTCTTCCTTCATCTTGAACTATACTTACTTTGTCACCCTCTATTAACATCTGGTTCGAGATCCGAAAGCACAATAAAAATTCTGATGATTTCTGCTCCATGTTTAAGTGATCAAATCGAACCAACAACCGGATCCAACTATTTCGTATGTTTCTTTTCTCTATTTTCTTATATTCTTTGTCGTCCGGTCGTTTAGGACACCCTCCTTCAACCGATCAACTCTGAGCTCACTTCTCTCAAGGAACAACAACAGAGGCTTCAAGCACTCGTCATGGATCTCACATCACAAAATGGTCTCCTTTTACAAGAACTTGCACGAACCAATGAAAAGCATGACCGGACAATTGAGAACTTGGAGAAACAAGTGGAGATCCTTCTCAGTCAACAAGAAGCCCTCAAACGTCGCTTGGCAAGCGAATTTCTCACGAGGGCACAAATGATCTCAATTGTTCAGACTCCATCAAGATAAAACTTGTCATAAACGTAACAGACGCACTCACATACGTTTTTCATTCCCTCTTGCAGTATTCCTTCCAATTCACGCTGATCTCGCAACCATTTCAAGTGTCTCTCTATTCTCCACATGTTGTATCACAACCAGTCTCAACAGCAATCAGGATTCCAACGAAATGGCAAATCAAGACGAACAAGGCAATAAAGACGACAAAAAGAACAAAAAATCTTAATTTTTCTTCTTCCGCGATAATGATGAGTTGTATTGGTACTTTTGAAGGGGCTTAGAGTCCGACAGGGCCGACAGTTTCCCCAATTTCAGTGGTGGAATTACTGGCCTCGTTCGGAGGAGACTATCCGAATCAAAGCGAAGTTCATCCTCCAAAAGGGATGTGCCTGCAATGGTGTGCTGTGAAGTGGGTGGGATAGCTGGTTTCGATGGCTTGAGAGTCCTTGAGAGGGTGTTCTCTGATTTTGATAGTTTTGATTCATTTTGAGGTATCAATGAATCAGTTTTGGGTTTCACAATCATTGGTGGTTGCATGTCCGATTTTCTGGTGATCGGGACAGCGTCTTTGCTTCTATTTCCCTTTTGAGATGCCGATTGGCTCCTTCCTTCAGTTGAAGTTAATCGAGGCCTAACTTCAGTAGGTAGGTGATTCTTATCGAATGCTCGTTTGTACGTTTGTTTTGGAGCTGGGATAAATAGTGGATCAATCATTCCAGTCTGTTTCAAGATTGGCGTCATGTCCGCTTTCTCTTGTGGCTCAACAAAGTTGTCGGTTTGAGTTTCTTGTGTATGTACGTCCTTCTTCTCTTCGAGAATTTTGAGATGCCCTTCAAGTCTGATTCGTAGGCTTCTGATTTCTTCCTCTTTTTCGATCAACCGACGAAGCTCGTTCACTGCAACTGATAATTCTTCTGACTGCCCATCAAACAATTGCTGAATCCGTTTGGTTGCTCGTCGTTCCTTTTCAAGCTCCTGACGTAACCGCCTGTTTTCAAGTTTCAAATCGTTGTTCGAGATCTCCAATTCCAGCTGTCGTTCTTCATATTCCAATCGAACAAGTTCCACGTCATAGTTAGCGACAGGGGTATCCAAAATCGAGACATTTCGCGATTTTTCTTGTGTGGTCTTGGTGGGTGGTGTGTGAAGTGGCGATGGTGGAGTTTGGCTATGTATTTGTTCATGTTGAGTTTCTCGGGTTGAATTCAATACTACGGATGGACTTACAGAATTTGACGAGATTTCTGATGTTGATACTTCCTGTCTGGCGGATAAGACGGGGCTGACATTTTGAATCGGATTCACTGATGGAGAGAACAAAGAGTGTATAAAGGAAATTTTGAATGATAAACTGTCTATATCATCTGAAGGAAGATCTTCCACTTCCAAAATTTTGGGATCATTCTCTGGTTCGATTTGTGGGGCGTTCTGTGATTTCAATCGTTCAAACTCAGCCTTAATCATTTGTGAGAGAGCATCTTCACCAAAAGTTATTGGTTTGAAACATTCTTTGGATAGTAGTGTGTCTAGCTTCCTTGTTCCGGCAAAATTATCTCCAGGAAAGGCGTCATCGTCATTTGAGAGACAATCCGACAAAAATCCCCTTGAAAAAGATGGTGAAAGCTGTACGGTAATAAAGTGAATGAAAAACTCATGAAAGAATACATTGATGTCGTCTTGCATTCCAGAGATGTCTGGATCGTCGAACATTGGAACCAAGAAAACAATTATGGGAGTCTTTCAGGGAAGTATTGTTCCTATTCGGTGGAGACTGTTTTCCCGTGAGACATTGGCTTCATTTCTGATCCGATTCAACCCAAAATTTTCCATTTCAAATCACATTTTAGGCAATTTAATGGGAATGACAAATCAATGGATTAAAAGAGATCGAATAAACACAGAAATTCAAACATCGCCCTCGTCTTGCCCATACTGAACTCCAATGGCCTGCTGAAACTTCGCCGCATCAGCCAAATTCGACCCAGCATCAAAAAAACCCAAATTCTGATTTTCCAGCAAAATTTCTGTTGGGGGCTCGAAAATCAATGTTTCTGATGGCCCAATCTTATCGTCTGCGGTGGAAACGGGAGATTGTCTCGGACTTGGCTGATTTTCGGAGGCGGGGATGGTTGGTGTGATGGTAAGAGGAATTGATGATGTTGGATCAGAGTTGGGGTTAGTGGTGTCTGGTTCGAAAGAGAACGATGATTGCAGGTTGTCCAGATGTGAAATTGGGTCGATTTGAGAATGCAGTTGTGGTTCGTCCCAATTCATTGAAATTGGCGGATGGGAAGAGAAGGGATGGTGGAACTGCGCATTGTCCAGCTCGTTCTCGTCTTCTGGATGCAAAAACGACGAACCAGGCTGTATCCCTGCTTCCCCTGCCTCTTCCCGATTGTTCGCAACATGCGGAGGGGAGGCAGGAGTGATTTCGTGTCTCGGTGAAAGAGGAAGATCAAACGATGGTTGCACTTGTGTTGGTTTTGTCATTCCAGTTTGTGTTTGTTGATTCCCTTCCTTCCCAACAACCTGACCCATCGCTGCAGTCGATTCAGCCTGTTTCTGATCCATTTTCTGTCCAGATTCATCTTTCTGTTGATTCTTGTTTTGTTGAGGGAGGTGGAACGAGGAGAAGAAAGGAGAGTGGAACGGATTGTCTTGAGTGAGATATCTGTTCATCGCATGTCTTCGATTGAAGAACGATGCTGATTCCAGACTCGACATTGAATCCGAGCTCGACGAACGAGACGACGACCGCGAGCCGGATTTCGAACTGCCCGAATAGGAGCTTCCAGAACCAGATCCAGACGATGCATACGAACTTCCAGATGACGACGATCCAGAACCGCTGCGAGACGAGCGAGAGCCTTGTCTGTCACGAGTCGTCGAGCGACCACGACGGTGATGATGCAGTTTGAGTCCGAACATTTCTGGATTTTTGATGATGAAGTGCTTGTGCTCCATGGAGAGATGAGCAAGTTCTGGATGGGTGAAGATCTCTTCGACGGTCAGATGGATTGTGGGTCGTTTTTTCAGCTGTTCCTGACGAGCGAGTTGCTGTTGTTTGTGGTTCTGGAAAAGTTGATTTCCGAGAAGTTGAACAACGAGCAATCGAATCTGATCAGGAGTGAAGTTCTGAGCGATCAACTGCTGAGCTGCTGTGTGTTCCAACTGCTGTTCGCTCACGAGAACTTCTTCTTTATTCTTAAGAATAGCTTCCTGTTGTTGGATTGCCAATTGTCTGGCAACTAATTTGATAGCAACTTGTTCATATTGTGGCTGGGTGAGATTTTGGGCCTTCAATTGATCGATCGCGATCTGCTCGAAATGTTGCACAGAAAGCTCTGTTTTTGGCTGGTCTTGTTGATTTAGCACCGGATCGTCCAACAATTGGATTAAATTTGGGTGTTTTGCGAGGTTTTCACGGACAAACAATTCCAAGGTTTCCTGTGGAATGTTATCCTTCACAATTTGGTTCAGAGCGATCTGTTCCAATTCTTGGTCCGACCGAAAAGGCGAATCGGGGTTGAGTCTTCGCTGTTCTTGTTGTTGGACAGCGAGATGAGCAGCCTGGATGCGAACAGCGAGTCGGTGGAATTGGGCTGGTGTAAGGAACGGTCCAGATGAAATTGGAGGTGATTTTGGTGGAGAGACAGGTTGTTGTTGTGATAAATGTTTTTCGATTCGTTTGGGAGCCTCAACAACTTCTCGTGCTACGACCGAAGGGGATGGCTGTGGTTGGGGGAGAGGAAGCGTGACAGGGTGGGTATGGTGTTGGTGTTCACGAGAATTGAGTTGTTTAGCTTGCAAAGTGGCGGGTGGAAGAACTGAGGCGGGCGGGAGAGAGATCCGCATTGGGATGTTGTTTATAGTCGGAAGTGGCGTGATGTGTGTATTATTGGTGACTTGGGGAGGAATTTGAGGACGGATTGGAGGCGAGGGAGCTCTTCCCGTCGGTTGGACGATTTCTTTTTGACTGTTTGCACTGGCTTTGATTTCTTTTGGTTTTGAGGAATAGAATGGTTGTGATGTTGGGTTGAGAGTTGATAGTGATGAGATCTTCGTTCCACCAACTGCTGGTTGGGTGGGGACTGTAGGAGGGAGATCAGGAGGTGAGTGATTAACTGTCGGACCGTTCATCGATTGGACATTCGAAAATTGGAGCTGATTTGCGTCCATTTGCGAGAAATTCGATGGTCTCGCAACTTTTTGTTGAGCTTGGTGTATTAGTCCGAGCAGAGGAGTTGAATGTGTTTTGGTTCCCCGAGTCTGCGGGAGAATGATGGGCTTGGGGAGTAGCGATCCCTGCTGCGTTAAGGGCACGACGGGTGTTGATTGAATCACCATTGGGCCTGGTTGGGTTGGCTGGGTTGGTTGGACGGAGAAAGCTGGAGGTGAAATAATGGGAAGTTTGCGGGAAAGATCAGGTGGATTGAGAGGAGTGGTGGAATTCTGGGTGGAGTTGTCTTGGTGGACAGACTCATCCAACGCGAGTCGTTTCCAGGGGCATGTTGTTAACAGCGACCAAGTGTGGTCCTCAATCAATACAGGCACTATTTGACGTTCATCAGCGCTAAGATGGGCTGTGGAGGGATTTGGCTGATAATTAGCTGCGGGTGGATAATGTTGGTAGTCTCTGAACTTGGGAATCTCGCCGTTGACGGGGAGAGGTTTGGCATGTTCACACGGTGTGAAAGTACGACGTGAACTGTTGAGAGCTTGTTGATTGAAGGCTGCTTGGTCCCGAGGATTGAGAAATCGTTCTTCGTTCCGTGCTTTCAATTCATTATTCACGCTCCACTCAACATTCAAATGAGCGCCGAAAAAGGGCTGAGAAACGAGTGTGGCCATTGTCATCTGAGCGGAATGATGACACGAAAAATGCATCAATGCGTGTCCTAATGCTCTGCCTGTTCTTTGCGAACTGGGGACTGAGACGAAATGGAAGCATGGGAGACAAGATTTTGGGATAACCTTGCGAAGAGATTGTTGGAGTTTCAACGTGGTCATATCTGGAAGGCCAGAGATGAATAATGACGTTGAGTTTTCGATTAATCGCGGATCGACGACTCTCCTTCGTGCGAAGTAACAGACGAGCGTGTTTCCCAATATTGTGTGTCCAGATAGTCTACGCATGGCACTGTGTGACTCCTCGTGTGTTCTGAACGTTAACCATCCATGGCCGCGAGATCGTTCCGAACCATCCAGGGCAAGACGGAACGACAAAGCTGGTATGCCCATGGAGGAGTGAAGATGGTCGAAGAAACCGGATTCAGAGAGGGTGGTGGGAACATTGCTGACGAATAAGGTGTCTTTTGAATCAGCAAAATGGCATTCCAAACGAAAGCTTGTGGTGTCAAAATGAGAGACAGATATGGTGTATATAGGAAAGGACAAACAGTGAATTAGTGTTAGGATTGTAAAAGACAGGAGGGAGAGTATCATCCAATGCTTGCATTGCACTTTCGTAGTGTTGAAATCGAAGAAAAGCGTATCCTTTGAGGAGGTGAGACAAAAAACTGTGATACCATCTTTTTCGGGAATATTATCGCGACGAATAACTGAGCATTCGATTATTTCACCGTATTTGGAATATTCTCGTATTAATTCTGGTTGATTGACACTTGGAGGGAGGATTGGCTGTGAAAAAACATGAAGACTGAGACGGATTTCATACAAAGAATAGTCCATATTGAGAATCGAACTGTGTCATCATAGGTCGACTGTTGAGGTGGATTCACAAATAGTGATCGTGTTTGAGAATCAGGACAACGATCCAGGGCGGATCTCTCTGAGATCAAGCCACATTTTCTATTCATCCGTTCACTTCAATTCATGGCAGAACAACAACCAGTAGCATCGAACATGTCCGATGAGGAGATCTATAGAATGCACCAGAAGAATGAATTACTCCGCTCCGAACTCCAGCAGCTTCGGAAAGAACACGATGAACTCTCAGCTGCCTCGATGCGCTCGCAAGAAATTGAAAACTTGATGAAGAGCAAAGAAAAAGAGAAAAAACAGCTGACCAAGACTTTACGAGATTTAGAGAAGGAAATCGAAACTGTGAAGGCAGATATCGAATCACGGAGTGGAGCGGATTCAGCAACACTCCAATTGAAGAAAGATATCGACGAACTAAAGGAAGAAATCAAGGATCGAGAAGATGAGATTGGAGCTCTCACGAAAAACATGAAGGCTTGTGATGCAAAGAATGCCCGGACGATGGAACAGATCAAGACGAAACAGAACCAAATTGCAGAACTGTGCAGGAGACTTCAAGCTCTCCAACCGGACAAGTGGCGAGAAATCGTCAATAGCATATTTGGACCAGATTATATTGTCCCTGCCGTCTATCGAGCACCTGGAGGGCCGATCCAGCCAACTCCTCAATTTCGAGGAAAAACATCGAAGACACAGAAAGATATTGCAGAACTAGAACGTAAATTGAAGGAAGTGAGTGAGAACAAGGATAAAACGATTGGTGCACTCCAACAGAAAGTCGCAAAGACACAGAAACAGATCGAGAAGCTGAAGCAAGAAGTTGGAGAAAGAGAGAAGAAATTGGATGAACAGGACAAAATAATCAAGCTCCTATTTCTCCAGATCACTGGACTCACAAATTCGTCTTCGATGAACACAAGAGGACTTGCTCCTGTTTGACCTCCAGTGCTCTTCATTTTTGTTCTTGATTTCCGAATTGTTTGGATTTATTTATTTCCATTTCGGCGAGGACAGTGATTCTTAATCCCCTTGAAATTCCTGGAGCAGTTTACAGAAAGGGTAGAACCATTTTATGGGAACACTCCAAGTGCAAACCACAGAAATTTTGAATGTGTGAAGTATAAAAGGATGATTTTGATGAAGACAACACATATTCTAAATACTGGCCCAATTGAGTGAGTTGGTTTTGTCAGCGAGACATTTGGGTCATTTTCGTCTGAAATTTCGGGTGAAGCAAGTTATGGGTTAGCTTTTATTCCACTCAATTTCGGAAATTATCGTCAAGGATGATTGATAAGTGGCAATGAGTTCTCAATCTCGAATTGGAGAATAAAACTTCATGATTAAACTATAGTGAGTTTTTTTTGAGACAGACAAGCTCTTAATTGAAACAATTATGGACTCACATTTGAGTAGTATAGAAGACGAATAGAGAACCACATTGAAAAAGTGGTCGAAAGCACTCTCATTTGTGATTTATTTCACAGTGACTTCGTCAAAAACAGTGATTTTCTTCATCAATTTGACGCAAAATATTGGAGCAAATTTTTGCACTTTTTCGAAAAATTTGATCACTTTTGTCGATTTTTTTTCATGAAAATCAACCAGAACAAATTTTGAAGTGATCGTCAGTCTCTCAAGAAAGATGAGTCTACATAATAGAATTAAAATGTTGAAAAATATATTTATCATTTTTTTATTTTGTACTAAATGAATGCAACCGAAATCTATAACCAAAGACGTCGAACGAATGCAAAGCAAGCGTTGATCGAGTCGATGAAAAAGGAGAATTGTGAGCTCGTTTCTGATTACATTCATGGTTCAAAACCGGTGACGTATGTTCATGAAGGCGTCGAATGGAGGATAAAACCGAAATTGTGGAATCAAGGTAATCGACCTCACATGTCACAACGTCGACACTACACTCAATCTTTTGTTGAAAACGAACTGAGAAAATACAATTGTGAGCTCGTCGGTGAGTACAATCAAGTGCTCACACCTTTCACATATCGAGTGATTGGAGATGATAAAGTTTACCGAATTCGACTTGATTCATGGTTAAAAGCGAAGAATAAACCACCTTTGAGAAATCAAAAATAATGATGTAACTTTTTTTTTATTTTTTATTTTTTAATTTGTAGTAAATGTCAAGAACCATTCGGGTGACTAAACGAAACATTCAAGTTCTTCAAGAAATTTATCCAAATACTGTTTTTGCATTTGATGATGGTCGAACATACAATCCAAATAGCCCAAACAATCAACATCATTACTCATTTTTCCTGGCAATGCTCAGACACAGAGATGTCGCTTATCCGCATTCAACCGTTAATCTCAATTTCAACACTCTTCAAATATTTCTGAAAGAAGTGATGAATAGACGACGTATGGCATCAGAGGATCACAATGTCATCATCATGGACATGAAAGCACATCCGAGAATTAACGAAACTGAATTGAAACGGGAAGTGTTCAAAATCACACGGAAACTGAAATCGATTGAGGAAAAATTGGTGGATCATTGGATGAAGAATCTACTGATCATTCAAAAGAAAAACGAACAGATGGAAAACAGAGAAGTGAAACAATTTGATGGATTCAATGAATGCATTTTGCTTGCTGAGCCACGAAACAAAACTGCATTTGATTCGTGTTTATTGAAGGCACGAAAGAAGTTCAAAAAGAATGAGATTGAAAAAGTGAGCGACAATGGAAAACCTTATCAGTTGTACTTCCACAATCATCTGAAGAACGTTGAGGAAATCACAACCTTCATCAAATCTGTGTACGACAAAGAGAAGGATCATCCATTCAAGATCAGTATCGATTTTGGAAAGATCGTTGAAAGAAAAGATGGTGATGAGACGTTGTACAACGATTTCAGACCAGAACTGGAGAATTCATCGAAGAGTTTTCCAACGGTGATTCGGAATGAGTCAGACATTAATGAGTATTCCAAATATGCGATCAATCTCATCAAGGAATCACAAGAGAGAACACTGATGGATACGAAGTCAATGTTCATTGCTTTCCACTCCATTCTCGTAGCAGTGTATCGATTTCCAGTTGCAGGGAAAGCGAATGCTATCCTTTGTGAACACATCAAAACGAGAAACATTCGATACATCGATTCTGAGTTCAACATTTGTTTCTTTCAATCTTTATCATTCCTCACACTTCCTGAAATTCCTGGTAAGAAAATCTCAATCAATATGAGAAACACAGAATCGTATAAACTCTTTGCTGAATTTGAGAATCTTACACATCTTCGACCACATCAATTGACTGAGCATTTACGCAATTATCCTGGATTTGATATTGCATGTGATATGGAGAAAGCGATGACGAAATTCAACATTACCGTTCACATCTATGAATACGATGAAGACAAGAAGAAGTATTTCCTCAGTCAATCGTACATCAACGAGAATGACGATGCAAGAGTTCTAAATGTTCTGATGATTCCACTTACAGCAACGCTTGTTCATTTGATGTACATTGTTGATCCTGAGAAATTAACTGGATACAAACTCTGTCCATATTGTCAATCAAGAGGATTTCAAGTGAAAGATACAAACTTCAAGAGATACTATGAGAAACATCTCGCAGAATGTAAAGAGCTGGATGGAAAACATGTGAAGAAGATCTCACTTGATCGTACACCAAGACCGTATGTGCCACACATCCTCAACAATAGAACATTTGAATTTCTGATGGCACACAAAAGACAAGACGAATTCAAACCAACACAATTCTACATCACTTACGATTTCGAAACAATGGAAGATCTCATTCTTGACAACTTGTTCTCTGATGACAATACTCAATTGATTTCACACTTGAAACCTCTCTCTGTTGCATCAGCAATCAAAACCAAATCAGGGGTGAAGTCAATCTACTTTGATCTTCGAGATGGAAAAGACTTTGTGAAGCAATGGATCCGACAACTCTTCAAGTTTGCTGAGTCGGTTAGAGAGGACAACTACTACGATGACCCAGAAATCCCATCACAAAATGAAGTCAGTGTCATTGGATTCAACAGTTCCAGATTTGATATCAATCTCATCTTCCGTGATCTGGTTGACAAGGATTGGAAAGTGGTGAGCTTTCTTGGATCAACAACAAAGTACAAACAAGTTTTGATCAGACACGAGAAAACTCAGCAAGTGCTTCGGTTCATTGACATGATGTCGTACACTGGACCAATGACTTTGGATAATGCAGTGAAGGCTTTTGGAGGAAACACCACTCTACAGAAATCATTCTTTGCTTACGAATCATTTGATTCATCAGACTACGATACGGTGCTGAGCAAACAAGAACCATTCTCCAAGTATGAATTCTATTCAAGTCTGAACAACAGTGAAATGTCCGACACTGAATACCAATTATACCTTGATGATTGGAACTCGCCCCATGGCGGGATCGAAGCCTTGCAAAGGCAAGACAGACAAGGATTCAAGAACAGATGGGACTATCTAAAATTCTACAACATCAGAGACGTCGAATGTATGATCGCACCATTGGATAATCTCATTGATCTGAACTTCCAATACAAAGTGGATATGTTGCACAATCTCTCACTGTCAGCAAATGCTTCAGCAATCAAGTATGCATGTGCCTACAAAGACTTTGATATTGATGCTGACTACAACGAATGTGACGAATCTGGTCCAATCAAAATCACAAAACAATATTGGAAATATAAAGTTGAAGGGTATAGATATCAAGACATGAAAGCTCATCGCAGTACTGACAAAAACGTCACTGAATCAGACTACGAATGGTTCGTCAATGAATGTGAAAAATGTTGCTACATCTGCAGAAGCAGTTTCTCACAAGCAGTTCGACCAACGTTGGACAGAATCGACAATGCAAAAGGACATTCAAAAGAGAACGTGAAGATCTGTTGTGACTACTGCAACACCTACAAGTCAGACCATGATGAATATCTCACAAGATTGAGAATTCAACTCAAGAAGTATTGCATCTGGAAATCATTACCAATGACTCTGACACATGAGCAAACATATCACAAGTTGAGAGCAGCAGTGACTGGTGGATTATCGAATGTTCAACATCGACAGAATATCAAAGACGTGACACCAATCAATCACTTCACATATGAAGACGGAAGAGTTATCTCAAAAGATACTGAACATAAAATGACTCACGTCTGTGGTGTTGACTTTAATTCACTTTATCCAAGTGCTTTCTCATCAATCAAGAACAAGAACAATCCATATACGAATCACAGAATGTACATGCCAGGATGATGCTTGTATACTCTCACTAATGATTCTCAATGTCGCAAGATCATCGAGGACAAGAATCAGAAGACACTGTTCGTTGCAGAACTGAAAGGACACATCGATGAGCAGTACATCAATGATTTCATTAACTTCCCACCAATCTTCAGAAACATCATTGTCAATACGACAGAAGAAAACATTGGAGAGAAGACGTATTCGTTGATGAAGAAACATGGATTGAAGACTGATGACAAACAAAGAAAGCTGACTCAACTCTTGAGCACACACGATCAGTATATGTTCTTTTCGACATACTATCTGTGGTTCCTCATCGATTATTGCCACTTCATTGTGGACGAAGTCCGGAGTGTGATGGTATTCTCCAGACATGCTGGATTTGAACCATTTGTGACCTCATTTATGAATGACAGAATAGAAGCAATGAAAGTTGGAAACAAAGGAAAGGAACAGTTCTGTAAGACCAACTTGAATGGTAGTTACGGATACGATGGAATGAACACTGAGAAGTACAACTCAATCACAATCTGCAATGAGAAGAGAACATACTTGAAACAAATGATAAAAGGATTTGTAGCGACAAGAGAGATCAATGAGGACAACTACATCGTGATTGAAGACAGAGAGAAAGCATCATGCAAGACATGTCTGCAAGAAGCAGTATTCACACTCGACAATGCCAAGTTCTGGTATCTGAATTTCATCTTCAACTTCATGTACAAATGCCTAGACATGAACAAGATTCATTTCTGTGAAGGAGATACTGACTCTGCATATTGGGCTATCTCAGGTAATCCGAACGCAGGTATTCATCAACAATTTGAACACGTGATTGCTGACAAAGAATTCTATGATGCTCACAAATATGAATGGTTTCCCAATCCTGAAAAGGGAGTTGATGATGAGAAGAAGCTGTTGGGATTAGCAATTGAGAAGGAAGGTGAATAGATGATCTGTCTTGCACCAAAGTGTTACTCTCTCGATGAGAAATGCAAGATCAAAGGAGTGTCTCTGAAGAAAACAAATATCACGAGTGACGATTATGTGAAGTGTCTCAATGGTGAGAAAACTGTGACGACAACATTGAACTTCCAGACAAGAAGAGTCGTGAGTGAAGAGGATACGAACGGATTTGAGATAGCGAAAATTCAACAGCAGAAACTCAGTCTCAGTGGAATTCATCTGAAGGCAATCGTACTTGAAAATGAATCCTGTCCTCCATTCATTCATGGATTGAAAGCAGTGGATTACAAAATTGAATAAACACAAACTTTATTTTTGTTGAAATGGATGATCCACGAATCAGGGCAATTCTCAAAAACCTTGCTACACACACACAACACCGTCGAAGCTCAATAAGCAATGTCAGATTTGATCCGACTCAAATTTTACCCGTCTATCATACCAAAGATGGATGGAGAGAAAATGACGCAGATGATTACACATATTTTAATGATTGGCGAGTGGGAGATCTATCTCCAAATTTGTCACTTACCGATGGAAGAAGAGTTGTACAATTGTTTGTAAACGGATTCACAGGAACAAATATTGACGATATCACCGCTGAACGAGCATATCAAGCTTATCAACAATTTTACTATGAATTTAATCGAATCCATTTTGGACAACCAAATTTCACCATGTCGAAGCCTCGCAGTGGCGAAACAATGCCTACAACGATTCCAAAGCAAATGTCCGATTCTCACCTAGAGTTCGAAGCCTTGCAAAGGCAAGACGATTCCACACTTTCATCATCAATCAGAGCTGGGAAGAAGAGACGTTTGAAACCATCACATTCTCATATTGGATTCGAACCCTCGATGAGGGAGAGAAGGTTCAATGAAGATGTATTTCTGACTATTTCACAAGTCCCAGACATCGTGTCAATGAATCCATCAGAGAGAATAGGAACGGAATTAACCACACGCCAAGTCCTTGATAAACTGGAAGTGATGAAAGGAATGTTCGATCATCAGCAAAAAGACAATTCAGAAGATGAACAAATCAAAGCTGAGAATTCAATCATGGACAATCAACATCGAATGGAACAATTCATTACAAAACAGATTGTCGATTCGAAGAAGATGAACCGTGACTTGTTTATTTTATATCACATACCCAGAGCTGTTGATAGTGATGATACTGATTTCATTCTTGCTCATCCTAAACAAATCCCGTATGGTGGACGATCATTTCACGATTGGTACGATGAATATGTTCACAGATGGACTCTAGCAAATCCAAAGCAAACAATGAACTTACGGGAAAAACAACGAGCAAATATCGCCAATGGATTGCCGAATTCAACAAGACCGGTTGAAAAAATATCATATCCATTTCGATCGAAGATGCAGTTCATGTCGAAGGTAATCACTGGTGATCCACACCAGACATCAGACAGAAAGGTTCCTCAGAATTGTGATCGACCCTATTTCTCACCGAAGTCAGGCTCATGGGAAATTGATCTTGTTTTCATTCAATCACCAACGTCGAAAACAGTACTGCAGATTTACCTGTTTGCCATCAACATCAATACCAAATACCTGGTTGTCATTCCTGTTCTGGATAAATCATGGAGCAAAGTCAAGACTGCAATCACCGATCTCATTCATCATCGTGGAGTCAATGTCTACAACATTCGAGGTGATGGAGAATCTGCTTGGACTAGTGGAGAAGCAACAGTGTTTTTCAATCAACAGAAAGTCAGTACATATTTCACTAGCTCACCATTCACAAATCACAACAGAATTGTCGATCGAGTGATCAGAACTATCAGAGATGGATTCCAAGATAATGCAACACAAATGGCTAATCATTCGCTGATGAATCAGATGGTGAACTATTACAACATGACTCCTCATCGAGCATACTGGAACAAATTCACACCACAGCAAGCACAAAACAATCGTGAAATCGAAGCACTGTACATCTCCAGTTGTGAAGAACAATTGAAGAACATCCAACGACAACAAACAACACAACTGCTTTGGCGATACAAACCAGGAAACATATTGTTGATTCACCTTGACTTGAACAAAACTGCTGCCAAGTTTCAGAAGAAGCGAAGACAGTTTCAATTTGTGGGAAATTCATTGAGTACAAACACGGAAACGTGGTCGCATCATTGCTGAATGGTCTCACTAGTTTGTCGAATGTGGTGTATGTTCCTATTCAACACACAAAATATCATGCTGCTTCCGTCGATGATTTGTCACCTGAGTTCATTGAAGAATTTAATTTAGTTTAAATCAAAACTCGACCCCTGTCGGGATCGAAGCCTTGCAAAGGCAAGACTGTTTCGAATATTTTTATTTCAGTTAAATGACATCATTGAAAATATTAGAACCGTTTGATCCTGAACAGAAAGAGTTCACAAACATTCATGACTTTCAGAGATATTTGGAAAAGAATAGAAAGGAATTGAATGAATTGACGACTCAAAAACTAAATCGAATGATTCAAATTGATGGATACAGAATCACAAAAATAAGAGGTGAGATTGCACTTCGGAAAGTCAGCAATGAAACTATAGGTGAATCCTCGATTGATCAGAGATTGTCAGACATTGAAGAATCAATACGAACGTTGACAGACTCGATTGGTAACCTAATTCAGGAGCTCGCCGACTAGGTGGGCTCGAAGCCTTTGGCAAGGTTAACGGACAGTTCTGATTAAACCATCTTTGTTGATCTCTGTCAATGCAACTCCATCTGTATTGTATCGAAGAATGATTGCTTCACATTTTTGTTTTCGTTGATAGATGTTCCAGAATTGTCGAATGTCAATTGGTGCATTCAGTTGAGGATAAACTCTACTGATTCGTTCTTTGTTGAAGCCTCCAAAGATCCACATTGAATCGATGTTTGACTTCATGTCTGCTGACAAACTGAAGAGCTCATGCATTGTTAGAAAGAAAGTGAACTTTGGTTGTCGATTCTCCAATAAAAGGTCCATCATTGTCATTCTATTTTGGATGCTCTTCGTTCACCAAGGATTCTACGACAGTCATCAAGGAGGATAATCGTTTGGAGATTCTTGATTGAGAAATCTTCAATGTAAAGTGAGTCGAAGAGATCTTCTCTGCATTCATCAGTGATTCTCTCTGCCACTGATTGTCAATAATTTCTTCATAAGCAGCTTTTGATTGAGACAATTCTAATAGAAATGGAAGGGCATCATCGTATTTGACTTTCACGAATGGAACATTCAAGATTGGTTTGAATTTGTCGAACGTAGGATCAATGTTCTTATCAGTGACGAAGACAAACAAGTGAAAGAGTTCATTTCTGACATTCACGTTTTGTAGCTTTGCAATCTCTCGAAGTGCATTGAATGTTTTTCCACTGCCTCTATTTCCAACGAGGACATTAACACTGTTGCGATTGAAATTCAGATCTGGATGGATTAGTGATTGAACTTCATGAGAAACATTTCTATTTGATACTTCACTCAGTTTTGCATTCACGTATGCTGTCAATGACAACGGAGACATATTCGTTCTTTTCATTTATGATTTATCTCTATTTAAAATATAGAAACGAATTTTTTATTTTGTATGAAAACATGACTGAAAAGATAAAGTTCAATCCACCAACAAGAAAAGCACAACCAAAGAGACCGAAAATGAGATACGAACAGGCAACCAGAGATGCGATGAAACAAATCTTTGCTGATGATGACATTCGCACCAAATTCAATTCTGCACTCAGTAGTTATCCATCAGCATTGGAATACATTGAACGAACAGGACACAATTGGGAAGTGAAAATGGAAAATATGGTAAAGTTCCTGATGTGATGGTCTACGACAAAGACACAAAGGATCTGATTGCCACCAATGGTTTTATGCTTGCACCATATCATAGTCGACCTGTCATCGAGACATACTATTCAATGAATCCAACACCAGATTCACGTCGTCAGACATCATATTCACAATTTCGTCAAGATAACGGAAGAAAAATCAAAGCTGTCCATCAGAATTTTCTCAAAACTGGCACGTATGAAGTACCATCAACATTTCACGACATTAGCTACTCAGAAATGCAAGAACAACGATCAAAACAACCTTACGCAATCATGAAGAAAGCCGTTGGTGAATTCATGAATGAGACGTTGAAGGTTTATCGTGCAAGTCGAGAACAACCTGCAGATGTCAGCAACAATATATTTGGAGAATATGGTTTTCAATTCCATTCAATCAAAAGTTGCGGCACGGATGTGGGATCAATGGCTTGAAGACTATGTAGAAAATTTCATCAGTACAAATCCAGATCATCAGAGATTAAAAACACGAAAAGCATTCAAGGAACAGATTCATCCGCAGTTTCTCGAAATCATTGAGAACACAGAAGATTTAAAGACTTTCCTGGGTCGACATTCAGCTGCCATCTCAACACTTGTGAATCAACTGACGCGTGAAGCATATCAAACAAGAACCGAAGACATCGGTAGATTCCAAAATGATTACATGCCTGAATATGCTCAATACGCACATTTGGTCAAGACCATGGGAGGAAGCGGTTAATTAAAAACGTAATCTCAATTTTTTATTTTTATAGAAAGTGATGCAACCAATTCTAAGTTGTCAATTTACAAAACACACAAGTTCTTCTTCAGTACCAACATCAATCACCAACAATGTCATCATCGAAGATAGGAGCAAGGCTGGAGTTGACTCTCACAAAGAGTTCGAAGCCTCGCAGAGCGTGAGACAATCGTTCATCAAATGTGGAGATGGACAATGAACGAGATAAATATGACCCGCCACCACTGAGGTTTATCCATCAGCACCGATACAAAGCCGTTCAATTCCGCTACGTGAGTACACGTCAAACATTACAGCATTCAAAGATCAACTATTGTTAGTGTACAAGAATGCATTCGCTTGTTAAAAGAAACTGCTGAATAACCTCATTGAACCATCGAAGAAACTGATCACAAACCAAAGTGATTTATGTGCACTGATTGCGACATTAACAGGAATAAATGATGTGGTGATTGAACTGGATGATCTGTCAACCAAATGTTCATGCATTAATTCTCTCCCAATCTTTCGAACCATTTTCAAGATCCTCGTTGGTGGCAAAGACATGAGCATTGCCTACAATGAAGCATACAACACTATCCTCAACTATGGCATTTCATTGACGAAGGCAATCCCCCGTTAGATTTGTTTGTGATTTGAATTTTTTATTTTTACTAAAATGGCACCAGGAAGTTTCAACAAACTCAAAAATATTGGTAAACAATTCTTTCAATTCATCAAACCATTAGCACCCTCGTTACTTCAAGTTGGAGGCGGATTACTGTCACAAACCAACAGTAAATTCGGACAAACTGCAGGAGGTATTCTTCACGGATTAGGGGAATGATGGATGCATACCAGCAAAATAAAGCAATGAATCAGTCACAAAACCACAACGACAGGGCATCTCAGATCAAAGACAAATCATTGATTATGATCCTCCACGAAATGCTCGCTATTCCAACGATGACATCCCCAATCGTCAAATTCAAAGATTCAATTCAAAGGTTTGTAAATCCAATATTAATATTTTTATTTTTAGTAAAATGGCACCAGGTTGGTTATCAAAATTAGCAGGAGTCGGCAAAACCATTCTCAGAATTGGAGCTCCATTTTTGAATCTCATTCCCTTCGTTGGACCAGTGATTTCCAAGATTGCACAGACAGGTGGAAATGATACCAGATGTGAAATCGGACCAACAAATCCATGCAGAAAAGATGGCACACGAGCAAGCAATCAATGAAGGAAACGGTCCACTTGCGAACAAACTCAGAGATGAAATACTGAGATTGGAAGCAAAGATGAAACCGAAAGTTAAGAAGATGAAAGTGAAAAGAAATGAGTAAAAGGACTTTTTTATTTTGATAAAATGAACTCACACATTACTCATCTGACAAACAAAAGACATGGAGCATCAACCTTGACTGGAAACAGCACTGGATCAATAAAGTACACCAGAGATGACATTTGGTCGACAACAGCAACTAATGTCCGAGCATCACGTCAATTTCTTATTGAACGATGGCGCACACAGCACTTCGATCGAAGAATTGAAACCATCGGAGAATTCAAGATTCTACAAAGGACAAGAAATCATCATTCCACTCACTGGCAATCAAGACATTTGTCAAATCGATGATTCATTCATTACTTTCACTATGACAGCAACACTGAAAGTCAACAATTGGCAAACTACATCTGGTAAAATCGGATCGTTCATGAATGAGAGAATGTTCATCTTCGTTGGACTCAAACATTCGGCATCAATCTTTAGTAGATTCACAGTTCTTCACAATAATCAAAGAATCACTAGCACAGCTAATAATGACGTCGATGGAATCACATATCTACAACATGATCAAACCGAAGAGTCAATTGGAAAATCGAAAACACTCACACACACCATGGCAAAATGCTTGACTCACGATGAATCTGTTGCTGGCGTCTATATTCCATTATCGGATTTCACAAAACTTCTGGAACTGGTGTTTTCAAAGATACCATTGACGTCCCAATTCGTGTATCAATCAATCTTGAAGATCTTCTCATTTCTCAGGATGACTGACTATCCAAAATGTCTCTTTGGTGATTTGAAATTGAGTGTACATCAATGAAGACGCTTTGTTTGCTGTCCAGTAAATCCTGAACTCACTTTCAAAAATACCCTATCATCAATTGTAGTTGGGACTGCAGCAGCACCATCAATTAAAACTTCAATCGCCGATTGTATTCAACATCGTCCATTCTTTCT
This sequence comes from Blattamonas nauphoetae, assembly GCA_033064195.1. NCBI lineage: Eukaryota > Preaxostyla > Oxymonadida > Blattamonas > Blattamonas nauphoetae. The sequence goes on along the minus strand of JARBJD010000699.1, from coordinate 233 downwards.
GAACAATCTTGTCACTTCTTGCACCAAGAATTTCTGTTCAAATCGGTCAATCATTTCAGCAACCAACAGTAACAAAAGACATCTACTTTAATTCTGCTGGCGTTGTAGCTACTGAACCAGAATTTGTGGATCAGTATATTTCACTAAACATCACTGATTATCGTGTTGATGATGTTTATTGCATGAGTGCTGGATACAAAATGAAAGAAATCAGCAAGAGAGTCTCAGGAATA
>JARBJD010000698.1:0-22431 GCA_033064195.1 Blattamonas nauphoetae | reverse complement strand
TTCATCCCCGAATATCAACCTACCATTGGTGAGGGTCGATTCTTTTGTGAAGGGCAGCGTCCAGACGGTGTTGGTGACCTTCTTGGCCTTGTTGTTCTCGATGAGCCTGGTCAGAACAGAGCAATCCGTCTGTACTCGAGATGCAACTTCGGAATCTCGACAAACTGAGCAATGTGAAGCAGCCAACAAATGTTCGAACTGTGGATGCGAATGATCGGGGAGCGATGGTATATTCTTCAACAATGTCCATCAAACTTGTGCTTCTTTTTCTCCACTCTTTTGCTGGTAGGGTCTTCAATCGTGGCTTAATAGCATCGAGGAGTTCCATAAAGCCGACCTTCCCTTCTGTTGCCTATCGAGGCCCAATGCCGTCTCCAGAGACACTCATACAAGTCTGGCCGCCCGAATTCGAGAATCAACTCAAACATGTCTGATTTTATCGTGATTAAGCAATCTTTTTCTCTCTCTTGATTCTTCAGACAAAAAACCTCCACTTCATCGGCTGGACATGAGCTTCACAGATAACAGCAAACTAATCCTCTATGTCCTCAACTTCGCTGTGTACATTGATTCTGTGAATAATTTTCTTCGCCTGCTCTTCTCTTTGCACAGTGCCTTCAAAGAGCACCCACACTTCAAAGATTTGGACCTTGGGGATCTTCTCTCAGACCAAAGGTCACTGACTTCATTATTTGCCATCAGCTCTTCAATCCTCATTTCCCGCCGATTTTCATAGTTCTTCATTTCACTCATACTCTTTTTCGTCCATAATTGTCTCCCAATCTCAGATTGGACAGAAACCTGAAAACCGATGATTGTTCCTGTGAAGTGATTGTCTTATCGCGCTCCCATCAGAACACTGTTAATCTTCGCTAGTTGCGCCGAATTTTTCATAAACTGAATACGTTGCTGATCTGCTGGCTGTGTCGTCAGCCTCTCGTGCCCTCAAACTTCTCTGTGGGCTCGATGACAAGTGCGTTGGCCTTCATAATAATCGGTCCCAACACCCTCTTCAGCGCAGCTCCCACAATCTCTGTCTGCTCGGACAGTCGGCCTGGGTTGGTTGTTCTGACCAGCGAGAGAATGATGATGTCGTCCTTGCACCCTTGCAAGCAGCTGATGGTTGTGATTTTGTGAGGCCTTCCGAAGTCCTTGTGAGCAGCACTCCTCTGAACGATGTCGCGGATGAGGGCGCGCTGTCCGTTGTACGGCGTGAGTATGGAGATGGTGTGCGGAGGGTGGCCGATCAGGCGCAGATATTTGAACAGCTCCACAGCAAAGCGAGCCTCTTCCGTGTTCTCGATGAAGAACGCAGCCTGCTCCACCTCGCCCTCGCCCTCTCCCTCGACGTGCAAAAACTGGCAGTCCAGTCCAAGTCCAGCGTTGGAGATGGTGAACGGCGGTTGTGATACACGCGATGTTGGTGAGGTTGGGATAGACTCGAGTGAGGAGTCGAGAGATGGAGGGCTTGCAGAGACCCTGTGCAGTGAGCGGGAGGAAGGGCACGTGGAGGCGGAGAAGGCGGTGGAAGAGCGACTGGCCGAATCCAGCGCCGATGCGAAGAGCAGCATTCTGAACAGTCGGTCGCTCCTTCCGAACAATGTTGCAGATGAAAGTGCCCTCCATGTGCACAAAGTGGCAGTCAGACTTCGCTCAGTGTTGGAGATGGTGAAGGGTCGAGAGATGGATGGCTTGCAGAGACCCAATCAGACAAGCTCTTCTGTTTATCCGTCATCTCGTTGGCAACAGTCAGTGAAGAGCATCGCATGCGATCCGTTTTCTTCTCGAACTTGTCGAAGTTGTGGGGTGTCGGTTGTTGTGATGTTGGTCTGGGGTGTCTTGCTCAGTCGTGAGTTGATCAATGTTGGTGTGGAGTGTCTCGATGGAATGGCTTTTCTCATCGTTTATTCCCATCCGCTCATCCACCTCCCTCTTCGTCACCTCAATATCTCCTCCAGCCGCGTGTTATTCTCTCACACCATCTCCATCATCTGCTTGTCCGCTCCAATCTGCTGTTCGACACCAGTGTCAATCCATTCGGAGATGGACTGTGTTCTTCAGATGTTGGTGCTACTGTGAACAGCTTCGTTGTGATTCGCGCTTCTGCATCTGATGGCAGCGTCGGTCTCGCCACGAACGAGTCTGAGAAATCGTCGACTCGCAGAGTCTGCTAGGTTCGACAGGACGAGACTATCAGCGGTTAGCCGGAGAGCGGGCGACTTCGCTTTTCATTCCCATTCTCACTGTCTTTGTTGTCTGCGTGGCTGCTTCGAATTCCATCCTGGTCAGGATTGTGTCGCGTGAGGGTTGTGATGAAAAGGCGCTGTGGTGATGTGACTCATCCGCTCTCGTGTCTTCTGCAATGTCCTCGTTCTTCTTTCTCGTCGTCCTTCACCTTCTCTCACTATTTCACTCCTTCTCAGTTCATTCGACAGCATCCTCGTAGTCTGATCCTTCTCTCCGCGTGGTGGCTACTCAGACTGACTTTGTGTTAGAACAACTTGAGAGTTGGATGATATGCGAGATGAGTCGCAGGATTCTCAGGTGTTGAGCAAGGAGAAGCAGGTTGTTGAGATGGACGGGAGGAAAGGAGTGAAGTGGAAGATTGAGGTTTGTAGGAGGGTTGGGTGAAGTGGAGGATGTCTTCTTGTGCGTATCGTTGTTGCGAGGCTGGTTTGGATTGAGGTGTGGTTTTGTTTGTTCTTGGTCGGTGCATGTGGGATGTGTTGCGACTATTCCTGAAAAATCTCGATAGGTTTGGCGGTTGGCACGAGATATGGCAGATTCTTCATTACATGGCAGATTCTCTGATTGTTACGATGGATGATGATTTGTGCATCAGAATCAGCAGTATTCTGCTTTTGGAATCCACTTCACGAATGAAGAGTATTCTGGATCAGTCATGGTACCAATGATGAGTGGGGAGAAGAAGGAGATACCGTTTGATGAAATCGTCATTGTGCTCTGATCTTCCCAAACAACAAGAGTTCACCAGAATCACTAGTGTCATGGGACGATCTTACTCATCTCTGAAATCAGTCTCATGTCATCCTGTTCGTGCGGACAACCTGTTGAATCTGCTTCTGCATCTCTCCCATGCGATCCCCTGTCTTCTTATCATCCAACACTGTCTGATATTGTGTGTCTTCCGTCAACACTCTTCATTTAGATTTCCACTTTCTTCCTCTGTTTTGTTCATGAATCTCATTGATTCCTCATTTCTTTCATCTCTTGTATATGTGGATCCAGGAATAGTGATTCGGGGATATTGTTCATCGCTTCGGAATTGTTCCGGAAAAGAGACTTTGCCGATTCTTTCTCAGATTCGGACACTTTTGGAATCAGGTATGTTATTCATGAGTATCCCATCTCCTATTCTGTTGTATCATCGTCTGATATTTTATTCCTCGATGAGTCTTCTTGAGCGGATTGATTTTCCACTCTCTTCTCATCTCTCATTGTCTCTTCTCGTCAGATGTGGATGAACTCCTAGCTCGCTGTGCGATTGCAGAATCATGTGGTCTTGTGTCGATTCTCTTTGATATTGTATCTTCTCACAGCTCGGTTGGATTGAAAGTTTGTTCCTTTTCGATTCATCCTCACCTTCCATTATCTTTCAGAGCATTGCATCCAGTTTAGTCACAATGATTCAGAATGCTCTCGGATCACGTGAGGTTCATATCACAGAACATTGTCATCTCAACTCTCAAAACAAAACGACGATGGAAAACCAAATGAATGAAATGAACGAACGGCTACTCCATCTTCAAACCACCATGTCCAACATGGAAACGCAGATAGCCGAACAGTTCGGAAAGATAAACAGCTGAATGATGAAACATGATACCATTCTGAACCAACGGGAATGAAAAGCGGAGATCTGACCTCCTCCGCGAATCTCGGTTCCAGCGATGGTCCAAAACGGGGCAGATGCTATTGAACTCTTCGATGAGGATTTCATCATCAAAACAGGCGACACATTCACACTTCGGGAAAGACCCGAAAACGAAAGACCAACTTCATCCCCAAAACCCTCTTTTCTCCAGTCACCTCATCCAATGTCGCCCAGCTGTCATTCACAATCACCCATTCATCTTTTGGTTTCGTCTTGGTGCCATCAGTCCACATCTTGTTGACTTTGGAACCCAAGACGATATCTTTAGCGAAGAACATCGAACAGCGACCTGGGGAGAAGATTACACACCGCCAGCCTCTGCTCCAAGCGAATGTGGCACATCCTGTCCAATGGGCGAGGCAGATTGTCTGTTTCCGTCACAATCCACTCACTCACTTTCACAGCCAAGCCAACACTGGTAGGAGGAACGATGTCGAACGATAATATGGAATAGCTACTCACAGACACCATTATCTCCAAAATTGTCTTCTTGTACAAGCACCTTTCCCATCACCACTTGAAAACGTCCTATCTGGAGATAGAAACATGGTAGGTCGCACAAACTCCTTTGGAACGTGATGGATGGATTCAGACCATGAAAGAATGAAGGTTCAGCTGTTCAGAAGCGCAGCAGACAGATTCTGATCTCACTCCGCCTCACGGACAGCCAATCTGGAGTGAACTGAAAACAAAATGCCCGTAAATGATGAATCGAGGTTGGAGCCGGTTTATTTTTTAGTTGGATCGAAGATTGGGAGGAAGATCGCTTCCCTTCTCATGAATGTCTCAACCAGATTCTGAGCACTTGGTTGCCTCTGTCAATTTGCCCCGAGCTTGCTCCAATCCGTCTCAGTCGTTGCTGTGGATTGTTTGCGGCTGTTTTTGTCAAGTGGCACGCACCATCCGACGAACACCCAAAGAAAACAAAAGTGCCGAATGCGAAGGAACAAGCAGGAAGACGGCAGTCTCACATCAACCAATCGCGAGATCAGAATAAACAGACAATACAACTCACCACTTTGCAACCTTTCATCTCCTTATTTTCTCCCCAAACTCCTCCAACACACACAGCACGCTTTAAGTTTCAAATGCTCCTTCTTCCCACTTCATTTGGATTTTTCTGTTTCATTTGAGTATTTTCCGATATCCTCCTTCGAAATAGAAGAATGAAAAGGAGTCGAAGACCATTCTTCACCAATGTGGTTAGATCTTTCGACAACGTCAGAAATTTCATTTCTGCTTTCCTGATTGTCACCCAGAAGGAGAGTACACAAGCGATGGACGTTTTGAGAGAGACACTGCGATATCAAACACGGTTGATCAGTGTGAAGTGAATCAAGCAAGATTCTCAAAAGTGTAGATCATTAACAAAGAGGAAAATCCCTCAACACCCATCCTCCAAATTCACCAAACATCGCAAGTCCCACCCCACTTTCCTTCTTCCGCTTCCTTTTCCATTCCGCGGACAAATTCCGGAATGTTGAAATTGAGAAGCGACTCCACACAATCAGCGCTTTGAGGGATGCCCGACACGTCCGATGTGAGTGACGAGCGATGGATTCAGTTTGAGCAGCGCTTATGTCGGCGGGAGAGGCTCTTCTTCGAACACGTCCAACTTGGAGGGAGAAGATAAAACACACATTTGGGGAGAAAGAGAGGATATCTGAAAGGGGAAGAGCATACGTTTGCATGTCGGATGAATCCCTTGTTGAGGGCCGAGCAGACAGCAGCCTCACAGATGACAATTCCGCGACCGACATTCACCAGAATCGACGACGGCTTGCAGACAGAGAGAGGCTCAGTGAATCCATCTGTTCCTGTGAGGAGAGGAGAACGATGGGAGGGTGAGAAATAGAAAGGAAGACACCTTCAATCTGTCGCCATCCGAGAAGGTAGTGGGTCTCTGAAGTGGAAGGAAGGACGTTGACAATCACATCCAGGTCTTTCAAGAACGCCCTCAACTTGTTCTGATGTTGGGCATCGTCGCCTTCCAGCGAGATGAACGAGGAGAACGAATCACTCGCTTTGGGCAGTCTCTTGTCCCACTCGCTCTCCACCTGCCTCTGCAGCCATTTTTCGCCCTCTTTCCGTTCTTTTCGACCCGCTCCCACAACTGTCGCTCCGAGTGCGTAGATACGGCGAGTGATGTCCTGTCCGATCGTCCCAGTTTCTCCAAGGATTCCAACACGCAGCTGGGACACCAACGGAAACGTGGATGCTTTTTCAACAATACCGAAGGGAGTGGCACCCGTCGACTGTATTTGCTTCAGTTGGTAGATATGGCGATGTGTGGCGATTGTTGCTCAATGATGTATTCAGCCATGACTGGTCCGAACAGACTTGCTCCTCGGGTGACTGCAAATTTAGGGTGAGTACCTGTCGGCCCATGTGGCAGCGGAGACATCCTGAGGAATTTGTTGATCCAGCTTGCAGAACGAGCTAGGAGAGCATTCAGTCCGCTCATACTGTCAAAATGGAATATTCCCACCAAAATGTTGAATCAGCCGTGCTCCTAGGAAGACATCACGACGTGCGTAGATGTCAGATTGGCTATATTGCGATTGGAGCTCGAACTCTTCCGAAAGGCCTTCTTCGCACAGTTTGGTCAGAATCTGTTGTCCTCGCTTCCGAACAGCTGGAGCGTCCTTCTTCCATGTTCTGACACCATCCATGACACCCTAAAGAGCCAAGATAGTCAGACTGTCGTTTTCGATGCAATCAAGACATTCTGTGCATGTCAGAGCAAGCGAAGAAGACAACACGAACTGCGTCATCTCTTCCAGGAACGCCAAATATTGGAAAATCCTCCCAAGAAGCTCGGAGAGCGCAGATTGAAACACTGGGTTCGGTGATTCGGTGTCAGCTGTCGCATATGAAGTCCAGAAATGGTTCGACTGGATGGAAAAACTTGTGGATGATGGTGTGGTTGTAGGCGTCCATCGAAATTTGCCTTTCTTCGCAGATTTCTCAAGCAGACGACGGACGCGAACAGAACAGCAACCATTTCACGATATTCATCAAATATAGTCTGTTTTGGGCCAAGAGATGCATTTCCCGCTCATAGAATTCTTGTGGGAGGTGAGTGAGTGACATCAATGTCACAAGCTATCAAGGAGAGGCAGAATTGACTGAATAGTATTTCCTGAACCTAACTCCAACAACCATGTCTTGAAGTGTTTGATGGGACGGTTTCTCCACTCCAGCACCGAGGTGCTTTTCGATGTCAATGCATTTCTCACGAGACTGTTGTCTAGAATTAAGAAAGGATTGAAGAAGTCAATGATAGGAAAGAAAGAGAAATGATATTCTAGAAAAAGTGATAAATCATAGAAAAAATGGCGAAGACTCATCGACAGAAATGTTTGCGTCAAAGAAAATGATAAGAGTTAAATGGATGAACGTACACTTGAGCAACTCGAGAGTCACATCAGTTGTCGAGACTTTTGACTTCGAAACCTTACATTGTTTCAGACGGTGATATTATTGTTCTCAGAGTGTCTGATGATTCGGAAAACAGAGATAAAAGTCCAACAATAAAAGAAAATGAGATACCAGTTCAAATGCGTTGGTACTGTAAAATCAGATGATGGAGCGTCCGAGCGAGGGACAAGAAGTGGGAATGTTATTGTGGGAGGACCAAGGAGTGGGGAGGAGCGTGGACGCTGGATCAAAGAAGAGAATATGGGATTAACACGTCATTCCTCACTATTCTCAATTACCCATTGATAAATCAACTCAAATGGAAGAATACTTTAGAAGAGCTAAATCAACAAGGAGTGGACACGGCCAAAGCATTTTCAAGCTTCTCAGCGAACTCTGTGAAGACGAACCCGCGGCGCCTCTCCTCAGCGCACTCAATAGTCGGAACGAAATGATACCGATTAGAAAGAAAATTCTCAACCATTACTCCGGTCTGTGACTTATTCTTCTCATTGAACCTCATTTCTTTCAGCATACTTTACTCAATTGCTCCAAAACCTGTCGCAATTGCATAAACAGCTTGAACGCGGGGACAGTATAAAGTTGCTGCAATGCGTGAGCCAGGCCTGCAGCTTCGAAGAGGCCAAAGACTTCGGATTCAAAATAACTGAAAATCAGTATTACTACGCAAAGTCCTTATACGATACTGAATCACAAACGATTCACTCTCCTCCTCAGCATCAAAGACAAATAAAAGCCGTTTGTTTCTCCTTTTTCTTCAGCATTCGTCTCAGGATTTCTTAATCGAAGAAGGCAGTCAATTGATGAACGATATAATCGAAAATACCGCACCAAGCTGCAAAAAATCAAAAAAGGCTCGGAAGAAGAAACAGAAAAACAAAGTTTGTCCTTATTCTCTCTCAACTTGTTAAATTTAGAGAAGACAATAGAAGATACCTTAGACGAGAGCGACGTAGATTTTATCTGCCCTCCAAGTCCAATATTGACAGCTGGCACCAACAATACCACCTCTTCATTTGACAATCGCACTCAACAAAGCCCAAAGAAAACACAAAAACAAACAAAAACAAAACAAAAACCAGAAAAAGATTACTCCATACAACAAAAAGACTTATACAACAAATTAAAGGAAGAAGGAAAGACCACGATGCATTACTCAACATTTTGCCGAAAACAAGATTCCTGAGGAAACCAGAATGTCGGACGGACCTATGCAGTGTATGTGCTCGCGGTGATTTCCTAGAAAAAAACATAAAACTCTGGCATCACAAAACAAACAGATACCAGAAAAGAAAAAAGAAATAGAAGAAATAAAAAAACACAAGATTATCGCACAAAACAACGCGATTTTTACAACAAGACAATATCTCACCTCACCGATGACTCTTTGGTCATCGTTCTTGATTACAAAGAAAATTGGCATCTTCCTTTATCTCGTGACCAGATTGGTCATGACTTTTCGTTAATACTTCCGTTTCGCATTTATGCATTTCGGTATATCACTCACATCACAACCAATTAATTTTAACACATCACAACTTTCTGTCTCCCATCACTACACACGATCACCGCTTCGTCGAAGAATGTCTTTCAGATGTTCTCGACATGCAAGATTATGTTCATCAAAAGAATATTTTTATTTTTACAGATGCTGGCCCGCACTTTCGCAACCAGTATTTCTTAGGTTTCTTACTTTCGTCCAAGCATTCTCCCTTCGGAGAAAAACTGTTACATACTCTTTATTTTCAGAGCAGCACGGAAAAAACGTGTGTGACTCTGAGTTTGGTTTTCTCACAAATTATGTTGATCATCATTTAGTTTCTCCTATTACGTCTTCAGACTCTTTATTTGATTTTTTCACACACGGACTATCTGGCCAGGTCCACACCACAGATGGCCATCAGACCCGTCACTGCTTCCACAAGTTTGTTTTTTATTTTCATATATTCTTTCCATAGGCACACTCAGTTCCCATCCACTCACAAGTTTACCATGTTGAGGGTGGATGGGATGAAGCAGTACCTTGGCTTCCGGCGCCAAGGGGCCACACTCACAGCAGCCCTGGTGAGTGAGGGCGAAGACAGTCTCTGCTGTATCGTGTCCACGCACGAGAAGCAGGCTGTCGACAACAAAGAGAGGGCTGTCTACGAGAGGGCGGACGACACTCCGATAGTGCACACGTGCCTGTCGGATTACTTTTTTTCTGTAACTTCTTCAAGATTCAGTTCTCTTTCTTCATTACCTTCTCTTCCTTCACCTTCAGTTCCTTCATTACCTTCCGTTCCTTCTCTCCCTTCTGTTCCTTCATTGCCTTCTGTTCCTTCTCTCCCTTCAGTTCTTTCATCCCCTTCCGTTCCTTCTATCCCTTCCGTTCATACATACTTTTCAGTTCCTTCATTGACTTCCCTTCCTTCCTTACCTTCCCTTCCTTCATTACCTTCTCATAATTCTTTCTCTTCTCCTCATAGAAACACCACTTCACACACTTCACCGATCATCGATTTGAGTTAGTCACTTCACCATTTCACATCAAGATACCTGACTTTCTCCGCCAGGCTCTTCACAGAGTTGAACGGGGTCAGCCCTCTCCTCCTGGATGACCTTTTCGGCATCCTTGATGAACCTGGAAGCAGGATTGGGTTCCCAGCAGGACTTCTTGGTGTGAAATTGTGGCTGATTATGCTCAAATTATCCTTATTCAACAAAAAACACTTTGATCGAAAGGGGTGATACGGAGAAATTCAAAAAATGAATAATATGGGTTCGGAGAAATTCGATCGAACTTTTCTTGAAAGCGAATAATTTCGACCCATTTGACGTTGCCTTTCACTCTAGCTCAGCCGACGCTTCGACAAGACTGTCTTTGCTCCGAAAGAAGGCGATGCGCCGATGAAACGCTGTCGTTCCTTCCTTTTCCGCATCTGTTTATCTCTTTCACTTTCTGCTCTCACCGACTGTCTGGCTTGGCACTTGCTCTGTCTTCGGTCAATCGTACGAAGAAAGGTGTATTGAGAGAACCATCCCATGCTCTCCAAGAAGCGAATTTCTGTTCCTCAGACTTGTCCTTCATGTTCTACAGACTGGAGGACGAAACATTGAGCCTGATAGTCGTGGCTGATATCTTCTTGACCTGCTCTTCTTCCATGTCGGAGCGAGTGGGTTGACCCGACTCATTTCTGTTGTTTCACACTATCATTGTGATGATGGACCTGAATAATGTTTTGTCAGTTCCAACATCTTCCCACTTTGTGAACACGTCTGAGGTGGAGACTGGAGTAGCTCGACGGCTTCGTGTGGCTTCGGATTGCTCCATCTTTACTTCTTTCTGCCCTCTGGTATAACGCTTTCTGAAGTTGAGCTGTTGCGGTTGCCGTTTGAGTACATGTTCTCAGCTTGTGTCCATTCGAAATGTAAGTTGATCACAGTTTCCGAGTTGTCTAGGAATTACTCGAATTATCGGTGTCCATCGCTGATCCCGGATTGGGACTCCGAAACAGTGGATTTCACGGATAAATTTCTTTCTTCCGTTTGGGAACGAGTGCTGGAAGATTTGGAATTGTTAACCCGTCCGTCTTTGATTTGGATGGCTGCATTAAGGTCAAGATGATTTCTTTCCTGTTTTAGAGTATCACAGGGTTGTCGTGTTCCACTCCATTTTCTCACCAGATTTTGAGCGAGTACCAGCGTTCGGTGCTTAAGTACAACATGGTTGTCATGAATATCAGTTCATTCGATCTGAACATTCTGTCGTGGTCCCAAAGATGCGAAATAGTGTGGAGCTTTCTCTGTCGGTGAAATTCGAGATGAAGAGTCACCCTGTCACAGCAAAATGTTCAAATCAGGTTTCTATGAGTTATTTGAAAGTGTATTTAGGTGTCATGCTGAAGGTCGTGGTCATTGTTTGGTGTTTTAGCTCTTCATGTTGTTGCTCGATCTGAATGTACTCCTGAATGGTTTTGGTCGAACTTTAAAGAGCGTCTGCATTCTTCGGTTGGATCGAAGTGTATTTCGGATCGTCCTCATGCTAGTTGCTGCTTCTCAGATTGAGATGGGCCAATATTGAAATGGTTGTGGAAAAACGATATTTCCTCATTTCAGTCTTCCGAAATCGAAAATAAGTGGTTCTCATTTGACAACAGAGCATTAGTATCCATCTTTAGGTGACTTTTGAGGTTCTTGATCGCTGATTTAGTTCGCAAGAGCAAGGGACCTCTTTGGCGATACCAACCCAAATATCTCGCTTGTAGTCCGAGGGCATCCCCACCTGGTGGGTGTTTGGTGACTTTGCTTGGCGTTAACCTTGTCGGGAAGGTCCACCGAACCACTTTGGTGACTTTGTCTTCGGAAGTCGGCTGTTTGCGTCCTATCTCGCTATTTGACCCTCCCGCAATCTGGTAGCGGGTAGAGATAAGACCATTGCATTTTTCATGTCGAAACTGTTTGTTGCGTGGTGGGAGTAGCACTCATGTTGATTGAGCCTACCCCGTTCATGTATATGCCTCCGTTCGAAGAAAGTATTGAAACCCGGACGTAGTGTCTTGTTCCGTTTATTCTTTCGGTACTAACCCTCCAACTGGTACCTCCGTCAATCTTCGATGGATTATTTGGATTCAATTGCGTGGCGTCCTTTTGCCCACTTATCCCATCTTAGTCCTTATTGTTTCAGTAACGGCACTATCTTGAGTGCGGACAAAGTTGTTGTACAGCTTGACCATTGTACTACGCTTGAGAGATGTCATTTCGTTGCGGATACATTCAAATGAAAACTACGAGAAGTATCATTGATTGGCTTATTAGTCGTGTTAACGAGATAGTAATCGAAGATTGTCGGAGATAGTTTTGTAAAAACTAATGAGAATATCTATGAAGTTTGTTTGTGTAGATAGATCGGGCCACCCATTCTTCCACTTCCCCGTTGTGAGACTCAACAGTTGATGGCCCTGGTTTGGTTATGGTGTGAGCGGAGGGAACACCCTGGAGAGACGCGACATCATCTGATGCCTCTTCTCAAACGAAAGAGAAGGAAGTCCAATTGCCATCGAAAGACATCGAAACCGCGTCACTAGTGAGGATCATTTCGATGAAGCGACAAGCCTCATCGAAGAGTCACGAGACTCCAATCCGCAGCCAGAAACCCGTCGAAATCGAAGTCTGATTCAGACATCATCGGTGCTTGTCCATCTCTGTCTCTAAAGGAAAACCACCGTATCCACAACTCCATCAACGTCATCATCTCCCAGAATGTTCCATCTGTGAACGCCTTTCGAAGACCCTGGAATTTACTGTCTCGAGGATCATCAACTGTTCGAAGGAAGGGACCAGTTTCGAAGAAGAGGAGATAACATTCCATTTGGATGGCAAGATTGGACGAGTGGAGGCCAGCGATGAGGACTGTCCGGAATGTGTCGATGTTCACAATGCACTGCGTCGCTTCGATCACAGCCAGACACCGACGGAGAGATCCCACAATCTTCACATCGTCTGCCTCGTCGAACAGAGATGTGTCAAACTGCTCGTTTGGATCGATGAATCGAGGAGGGGGCTGGAAAGACGCGTCCAGATCTGATTCCGACATGAGCAATGGACGGGTGTCCCACGAGAATGATGTTTGACGGGGTCGCGTGAGGAGGAGATGAAGAGAATCGATGATCTGTCGGGAATGATTAGCGATGGAGTCGGAATGGGATGACAACTGATCAGAAGTGAGAGAGTGATAACCTGAAGACGATTGTTGGGATGGGAGTGCTGTTTTGCTTGAGATTGAAATTGACGATTTCGATGAGCTGGTATCTGTCCCGTTCAGGCTGACATCCGGATCAAAAGGAATGAAATCCGTTTTGTTGTTCTCCTCAATTTGTAGTGATGCAACTCTGCAGTTATGTCTCATTTGGAGTGAGAGAAGTGTGGCTCGAAGACAGCGAGATTGGAGGAAAGAAAGATCACTCTGAAGTGAAGAAAGAACAGAAAGGAAGACACACCACTTGTGTCGCATCTTTCTCGACTGTCTCCATCATCGTCACCCATTCTGCCCAATCACAATATGCATTCAGAACTGTCTCCGGTGAGAGTGTCTCTTTGATCTTCTTCACAGCATCCAGAAGCTCTTCCGAATGTTCAACATCAACTCCGCGCAGGAAGGAGTGGTTTTCGGGAATAACATGATGGAGACTGTCTGGTTGAAGAACAAAACGAGTGAATGACGAGGCGAGATTGTGGATGAGGAATGGATATGTTGATATATCATCATCATTGATGTCAAGTTGATGATAACAATCAGCAAAATATTGTGAGAGATCGGTTGGAGATGATGATTGGAGAATGAGATCTCCAGATGCCACGAAATGTTCGACGAGGGCAACCATGATGCGGGCAAAGACAATATCTTTCTTGTTTGGATCAAGAGGGAGGATCAATCGGTTGTGGTGTTCAAGTGTTCGATGGCTGTCCAGAAAGAACTTGCAGATTGAGGAGATGTCGGAAGAAGAAGAGAGAGATCCAGAATTCGGTGGTTGCTCTGGTGACGAGGGAAAGGCTGTTCAGACTATGAAAGGTGAAAAAGAGAAAACCTATCACGATTGTGGAGGATGAGTCAATTCGGATGTTCTCGAAGATCAGAGGCGGGGCAGAGGGATGCTCATTTCGGAACAGTTCCGTTCCTATCACCGCTTCAACAAACCATTCCATCAATCGCTGCAGGAAGTTAGAAAATGAGGATAACAACACACAGTCCAAGAAAGAGACTCATCTACGTTGCGAAACTGCTCTAGGCGCAATGCGAGAGATTGTGTCTGAATCTCCTGAAAAAGTGCATTATCAGTCGGGTTGCATTTGGAACATTCTGTGGATGTAGAATTAATGGACTGTTGAGAAAGAGAAGATCGTTTCTCCATTCAAAGTTTTGATAATCAGAAGCGCCTTGTTCTGGATCAAAAAAAGTCCTGAAAATGAGTGATGAAAGAGGTGAAAACAACAAAAGATGGTGAAATCGATGAAGGTAGAGTTGGCCTGTTAAGCTGTGTCCAGTCGAGGTGGCAATGTCCAGTCCAATGTCCAGTCTCCTATTTAGGAGCCGAGGGAGTTCATAAAACCGGGCAATGGGTGAAATCCAAGTCATTGCAACAAAATGACTCGAAACGACAAGGGAAGGTGTTCTGTGGGCAGATTAGAGATATTTCTGCAGATTGAGGTCAATTGTGTCCGGAGAACTGAATTATCGGATGGAAATGGGATGATCATTCCAAACCACATCCTTTTCTCCTCGAATTATCAATTCTACAAACATATTCTTGCAGCAATGATCTTAAAGATGGAATAATTGATATGGCGAGGGTGGATATCAGAACCTGGCTGGTAAAATGACACAAGGCAAAACAGTGTGATTAGTGACGAATTAAGTGAAAAGAAGACAAAGATACGGCAGCCGACCTTCAGCTTGTTGTGATTCTTCTGAATTTCCTTCGACGATTGGCTCAGTCTATTTTAGGGCTGGTTGAGATCTTACAAACATCAACAGCGCGTCTATGTTCGTTCTTCCTCGCATCCCTTCCTTGTTTGCTTTTCATTCACCGTCACTCCCTGTTCAGATCGAAGCGAGCGTCCAAGAATCTTTGATTCCCTCCTTTCCGATTTTCGCAAGTGTGATCATCAGGGCCATACACAAGTAGAAATACGCCGAGTTCGAAGAGACCAGAACACAAATTCAGTCCAGGGTGTCTGTGTATGACCAAAAAGAGTAGGTGAGACCGTTAACAAGTGTGATCATGATTTAGAGGAAGGCCTTGATGAAAGCGATTGTGAAGAATACCCGGTTGAAGAAGCTGTGTTCAACGACGTTGACTTCGTTGGAGCATTGTCGTGTGGGGAAATGTTGAATTCTGGAGGTTAAGGAGAAAAAGAAGAAGGATCAATGTGGAGAATGTGAAAGATTATGAAGAACGGAGATATCTCTTGAGAGGACAATGAAGATGAGATGAAATTTCTGGGAATTCATTCTGACAAACTTTGTATCGATGATACATTCTTCTCTTCCATTGTTTTCGCAAAGTATTTCATTGTCCTGAACTTTCGGTTCTTCTTTCTTCTCGACTTGTTTTGTTGATTCCTTATTTTCTTCACCGATTGATTCGGCCATCGTTTGATCAGTTAGAGTTGCAACAAGTGCAACCACGTGTGTTCTTGTTCAATCTTGTTCTGGCTGGGTTCTGGAGACTTCACTTCCTTTGGAATCACAACTGTCTTCGAATCTTTCTTCTCATCATCTGATTCCATATTCCTAGCTACCACTTCCTCTGATTCTTGCCTCTTCGCCTCGGCCTGTTTTGCTATCTGCTCAAATCTCCCTTAACTCCCGATCTATATGTCGAATGTGAAGATATAGTGGAAATTTAACCCGATACTTTAATTTAACCCGATACTCATTTTTGGACCCTGTTTCCATCCATCCCATATTTCTCGGAACCCATAACTTTTGGGTCCCACCATTTCAGGTTGGATATCTACCCTCCCCATCAATCACTTGAGGTAGAAATCGAACCTCCAAAATAGGATCCCCGGGGGGTCTCCTATTTAGGAGCCTTTTTCTAATTTTTGACCCTTTTTGGCTCCCAAATAGGAGGTCCTTAACATTTAAGCTTAGGAAAGCCGAACTTCACGACCACTTTTCTCCACGCCTGTTCATGATTTTTCAATCCCAGTTCATTTCTGGTGATTTGGGATGGTTTTCTCTCAAAATGACAATTTTTGAAAATGAAAATCCTGGGGATCTGGGTGGAAATTTAGGGTGAAATATTGATTTACCTGTATAACAAGCTTAGGATCTTGAAAACTTGTTTTGATCATATCTCCACAACCAAACATGATCCAGACATGAAACTTTTACCAATATGGATGTTTTGTTGAGAAGTATTTTTCGGAAAATTTTGAAAAATCCCTTGCGGCAGTTGAGATATTTTTTTCTTTTAACCTTGGTTCTAAATGAGAGCTGTCACTTGACATGGGATGATGCACCAGTCTCCAAATTCCGTCAAAATGGTGGAGACACCATCAGAATCAATCCAAATCATCATTTTCGACAGATTCGTTCTCAGAGAGTGAGATGGAGGTGGAGATTCTGAGAAAACACGGAAAAACCATAAAGTGCCAAAATAGGAGGTCTTCGAAAATTCTCAAAATTTTCCGAAAAATACTTCTCAACAAAACATCCATATTGGTAAAAGTTTCATGTCTGGATCATGTTTGGTTGTGGAGATATGATCAAAACAAGTTTTCAAGATCCTAAGCTTGTTATACAGGTAAATCAATATTTCACCCTAAATTTCCACCCAGATCCCCAGGATTTTCATTTTCAAAAATTGTCATTTTGAGAGAAAACCATCCCAAATCACCAGAAATGAACTGGGATTGAAAATCATGAACAGGCGTGGAGAAAAGTGGTCGTGAAGTTCGGCTTTCCTAAGCTTAAATGTTAAGGACCTCCTATTTGGGAGCCAAAAAGGGTCAAAAATTAGAAAAAGGCTCCTAAATAGGAGACCCCACCCGGGATCCTATTTTGGAGGTTCGATTTCTACCTCAAGTGATTGATGGGGAGGGTAGATATCCAACCGGAAATGGTGGGACAAAAGTTATGGGTTATGGATTGGAAATAAAGGAAGAAAAGTATCGGGTTAAATTAAAGTATCGGGTTAAATTTCCACTATATGAATGAGGAGGGTCAAAGATGATGAAAAATGTCAAAAAATGAATAAGCAAGAGATGCAAACCGATGGCAACAGATCTCCCATCCTAGTGTATATTGGGGAACAATATGCCCGTCGTCTTGGAGGTTCCTTTGAAAATACTCTGAGTCCATTTTCTACCAATTCGATGACAGTTGTTCATTTCTTCTCAGAGGAGAAGAAGACTGAAATTGCGGTTGTGCAGCTTTCTCGCTTGTGGATGAATGAGCACCCTGTTCCTGCAAGAGATGGAGAGAAAAAGTGAAGGAAGTGGCTAGAAATTGAAAATAAGGAGAGAAAACACGATCAACGGCGACTCAAACTGTTCTGAGTTTGGTCACATCCAGGGAAGCAAAATGCAGAGATGAAGGCACTACCTCGCTCAAACAAAGTGATGAGGTCTAAGACTAATCAAAAGTGAGAGATGGGTGGTAATATCACACCAACATCGAAATGGAGAAGCAACTGTGACCCTATATAGATGTCGATTGGACGTCCAGGACTGGATGTCCAATCGGACAGTCCAATTTTGCCGACTCTTTGAAAACTTCAAAAACGGTATGCACTAATTGAGAAGACATCAGAACAAAAGTATCAGCGAAATGTCCAATGACATCCAATGACGTCCAATGGTGGGTGGATCAAGCAACTCGTCACTAGAAGAAGAGTATCATCGGATTCTCACCATTTCGCTGATTTTCAACAGACTCTTCTCATTTTCAAGTGAAAGGAAACAAATATATGGAATGAGAGTAAAATGAACAGGATCAAAATTGAATTTCCAATCGAAGTCAATTGTCCAGTCCAACGCTGGCACCGTCCAATCCAATTAACATGCCAAAGGTAGAGGATGAAAAGACACACAAAACGATTTGATTCCTGAGATGTCGTGTTCAATGACGATTCCGAAAACAATCCTATTTTGGATGGACTCGGAACGTATCTATGAATATCCCTTGATATTATCGCGTCAGTGATGATGAGAGTTGGAAAAAAGACGTCGATTGGTGAAGTCTTGAATCAGGAGAGAAAAGAACAAAGGTTGGTTTGATCAGATTTAGAGATGAAAAGCATCATTTTGTCTCTCAAACGGGTTATCCAGCGAGATTATAACAAGAATAATGGAAAATCCGCCAATCAGGAAAGACCGTTCATCGATCGCTGATTTCTGAACCTTTCGACAACAAACTCGGACAACCAAGTCAAAATGACAGAAATTCCAACATATGCACACATATTGAAAGAGGATGGATTATTTTGAACAACATCTCGTGACTGAGTTCTCACGAGCGTGAATCAAGTCGGACTTGGAAAGAGAACCCCAATGCTCCCAAAACTACAGTTTATCCCTCATGAGAACGTCTCTCACCTCATGACTTCCTAATCCCGCATTCTCCGCATCCATCTCTTTGTTTGGAATGTGGTAGACCGGAGCAGTCAGGAGATAGCTGCACAAGAAGCTCGACAACAGCGGAGCCGAATTCGACGGAGGAAGAACGAGCTGAGAAGATGACGATCAGATCTGAAGGGTTCTATGAGATGTGAGATGCAGAAGGATGCAACTCTTTCGTTGAACCACACCATGCAGTGCTTTTCCAACATCCAGTTTTACCAAAACAGATTCGACAATCAAACTCTCGTTCGAGAATTTCAAAGATATATTTGGGCCTCTTGTTCCTATCTCGGAAACTTACTGATCAGACCAGCTGTTTCATTGGCGTTTGAGGTGAAATCTCGATCAGGTCGACAAGTCTCCTCTACCAAGTTGGTTCACGTCGAAAAGCAAAGAATCTCATTCAGTGTCCATTCGACGAATTGACCCTTCCTTCATCGCAGCTAAATTCCAATTTCACACTATATTGCACCAGAATAAAGCAAAACACTCCAACACCAAAACCGCTGTTTCCCACAAATTCCACGTTGAACAACTTGACCACAGCTTGAAGAAGAAGGGCTGAATGAAGAGAAGCTGGTGAAGTGTGGTTGTGTCCAGAAACACAAAGGAAGACGCCTCACTTGTCTGCTGACATGTACTTCGTCACCGACTTCGTGCCCTCGCTCACCGCGTGCTTCGCAAGCTCCCCAGGCAGGATCAGCCGCACTGCCGTCTGGATCTCGCGCGACGTCAGCGTGTGGCGTCCGTTGTACCGAGCCAGCCGCGACGCCTCTGTCGCAATCCGCTCGAAGATGTCGTTGATGAACGAGTTCATGATCGCCATCGCGCGGTTCGAGATGCCTGTTTCCGGGTGCACCGACTTCAGCACGCGATAGATGTAGCTCGAGTATGTCTCGTGGCGCTTCCGACGCGCGTCTTTTATCCCCGTCAGCGGGCACGGTCTTTGCGGGTTTGTCTTTCTTCACTGGTTGGGACATTGTTAATGTGTGATTGTTGTGGAGAGAGTTGAATCACTTCACACATATACTGTGATGTGCGACAATGGGAGAATTACACGAAACTGTTTGTCGATTATAATGGGAATTGAGATCCCCACATTTTGAGAATTGAGCAGTTTCTGAATGAATGCTCGATGTCCACTCAGTGTTCCATGAGATCTCGGAGCGGGTGGAAGACAAACGTCACAAGCTGCGTTCTGTCCAAGAACGTGAGAGTCGTCTGGAATTGATGCTCGAAAAGTCTTTGCCTCTTTTCTTCTTCATCATTCTGATTCAGGGCTCATGACTACTCGTATGCTCCTTACCCCGCAGTTAGATGACCTTTATCTCTTTTGGTGATTGGTTCAGAACAGAGAATGCGGTTCTTCAAGCTCGAATTGACGAACTGAAAAGCGAGATTGAGAATAACAAACAAACACAAAGGAGGGAAATTGAACAAAAGTTCGAAGCACTGCATGCTGTGAACATGCATTTCTCGGAGATATCGCGGACGAAGGAGAAGTTCCTCCACGACGCTGAGAAAGAAGTGGAAGAAGTGTTTGAGGAAGCGGTGTGCCCTGATTCTGCTTAATTCGTGTTCAGAATCTGCAGTCCAACGCAGAAACACGCCAGCTGGAGGTGGACCACGAGACGGTTCGTGTTTATCTTGAGCGACTTCAAGCGATGGAACGGACACTCGACGAGAAGCTGAAGGAATTGAAGAAGAGAAGAAGCAGGCGAGGAAGGATGTGGAGGAGTATGGGAAGAAGTGTGAGGAGACACAAGCAGCGATCTCGTCGCTTGTGGACACGCGAGTTGAGTTGGAAGAACGGAAGCATGCTCTGCTCCTGCGGCTGTCGGCGACTGACCACGTTGAGGATGAAATCAGGGTTTGGCCTTGTTGCTCTTTCTCGTGTCTGTGTCTCGTTAGAACGTGCAAGCCAAGATCGACTCGCTGAACGCGCGGCTGCGGGAAGAGCGAGGGTATCCGCGGCGGATTGTGGAGCGGATGAGCCAGGTGAAGCTGAAGCAGAAGCACAGCCGGGAGAGCTTCTATGTTTGTTGCGTCTTGTTCTGAGTCTCGCAGAATCTGGTGCATGGAATCAAAGGAACCCGCCCAACACTTCTCCGCCCTTCCTCCGCTCGGCGATGGGTCTGCGTTTGGGGATGGCCAGGAGCGATACCTGTCGCGTGGGTCGGCCGGGGAGGGCTGGGAAGAGGACGACGAGGACGAGACGCGCTCGCCGCTGTCTGTCCATCTTTCTCCGAAATCGGCGAGCAGCCAGCCCGACAGCGCTCGCCGGCGGTTGTGCAGACGCCGATTGAGCGGGAGAAGCGGAAGGGAGGCCAGACGTGGTGACCGTGCCGAACTGGGAGAGTCTGGTGCACACGCGGAAGGGAAGGATGGGTCCGCTGCCAATGCGCGGAAGAAGGACAGCAGAGTGGTGTCGACAGCCACGTCGCGCCCGGCGTCTCGGAATGAGCGGGAGAGCGACGCGCAGCTTGTTGTTCTGCGGCGAATGGAAAGGAGTTTGCAGTGGGGATCAGTCTGAAATGTCGTACAGCGAAGTGAAGGAGATGGAGGATCGGATGCGGGCACTGCGGATGCAGCGTGGACGAGATCTCGAGGCAAGAATTGAAGCGGCAGAAGAGGAGGCTGACAGAGATTGTGAGCAAAACAGAAGCGATGGAAACACAGAACAGAAGCGTTCTGGCGAAAGTGAAGACGACCGAGTGATTCTGCAGATGAAGGAAAGGAACCGGGCAGAATGGGATTTGGGACGACGCAATCTGCGGAGTCTGGACATTCGGAAGGAAGAGGCGAAAGAGGAAGCAAAACGGAGGAAGGAAGAGCGGGAGAGGAGAGAGGCGGGAACGAAGACGGCAGGAGGAGAAAGAGGAGGAGCAAAGAATGGCTCGCGAAATGCGAAGGAAGAAGGAGATGGAGACAGCCGAAAGGCGGCGGATGAAGAGCCAATGGAAGCGGGAGATCAGAAATCGCCGACGCGCGGAAAGA
Source organism: Blattamonas nauphoetae (assembly GCA_033064195.1). Classification (NCBI taxonomy): domain Eukaryota; phylum Preaxostyla; order Oxymonadida; genus Blattamonas; species Blattamonas nauphoetae. The sequence goes on along the minus strand of JARBJD010000698.1, from coordinate 992 downwards.
GCCCGTGGACTTCACTCTCCACCATTCTTCGAACCCTTGATCCGCCCGCCCTTCCTTTTGTCTTCAAACTCGGCTGAAATGGTCTGAAACAGCGAGATGGGTGAGAAATGTGTGATGTGTAAACGGGCAAGAGGTGATCACATGATCATTCTCTCATTTGGACTAGGAAGTGATCGAACCTTTGTTTCATCCCTCTCGTTCTATCCCCAATCGAGGTTATTTCCGAGGTATTCTGTCATCTTCTGCTCTCAAAGGTTCTCATTCATCCACTTCATCACGTTTTGTACTTCTTGACCGTGTTTTCTCGTCTCTCAAAATTGTCATCTTCTCTTCTCGTAGCCATTGATATCTTGTCAAATACTTCCAGAGATATTCACAGGAAAACGTAGTATACTTCCAAGAGATGTCAAAATCAACTATAATCTCATTAACAATGCATGAATACAACGACTATTTCTACACTTCAACATTTGGTCATTTTCCATATCCTCTTGTCACTGCAACCGATCCATATACTCTTGAACGAATCGATACCGAGGATCCAAGAGCGAAGACGTCCAAAATCACAGATGTGGTGAGTTGGAGATGCCTGAACGATTGCCCACCTCATGACCAAGTATGGCTTGTTTGTCGAACTTCTGCAATCTTACTTGTTTTCTAGACGCTTCTAGAGTGGTTTGTACAGGGAGTGATTGCTTTGGACTCTTGGTTGAGCTTGATGAAACGTCCAAATCTCTTGGAACGTGAAGATGTTCTCCTTGATGACACCGGGACGATTCAACTCAGTTTTAGATTATTTTCACCTGAAACTTCCCATTCCCTTCAGGTATATTTCAGGAAGAGACCCTCAACGTCCACTTCCACCTCGCGCTCGGATCTTCACCGAAAATCTGCAGTCACTATGTGTTCTCTTTCCAGAACTCCATCAAACTTGGCTCTATCCCTATCCATGATTCCCAGTCCGATCTACCTTCACTTGTGGACCAAAATCA
>JARBJD010000697.1:0-22520 GCA_033064195.1 Blattamonas nauphoetae | reverse complement strand
GTGAACCCGCCTTTCTCGATTTCTTCAACTATGATTCCATCTTCATCCATAGTTCCCATTGTTTCAAGATTTTCATCCATGGAGATCAAAGTACAGGAGTGCGGTAGAGACTTCCGTGCTGGGAGATCGCGCCATTGCGGAGAATCGTGGAATCGTCTGAGAACTGGATGATGTAGTTGATTTCCGATATTTCAACCGCAACGACCCACAGTGACCAATAGAATCCTTTTGGGTTGATAGCCGACTCTCGTCTGCATTAATGAGCAGGAGTGGATGGGCTTTTGATGAGCGTTTCAAGTTTCGTCATGTACCGATCAACATCGGTGACTTTTATAGCTGTTCGAGAAGAAGTCATGTGACCACTAAAAAATGGAGGGCAATCTTTTCGAATTTAGTCGGATGAAGTCGTAGGGTACGATCTGTTTCTGTCGAATCGATTTGTTTTCAGAGACCCAGTATGCTCCTTTTTCGTCAACAGGAATCTACTTCGGTCCGTCTATTCTGCGACACCTGTGGTGTCGTACAGCCGACTATGTCAGCGATCAGTTGGTTTGGTATCGTTCCGCCTTTTAAGTTTTTATCGGTCCAGAATTTTCGAAATTCCATCAACATGGGTCGTCCAAGTCAAACTGAGAATGCGTTCTGCAATACTGTATGAATCATTTTCGGTAAATGGAGTGATACTCTAGTAAGCAGGTCGAAGTGGGAAACACGGGATAAAATGAATGTCTGGCACTTTTTCATATTCCAGAGATAATAGGATTCAACAGTTTGATGATCAACCCGAAGGGTAAGAAATTACTCAAATGTCCGACAAACTGTAGCGGATCCTCCACCAGTGTTCTTCCAGATAGAGGAGGAAGTTGTCTTCATCTTGAAAGCATTCCTGAACTTACGTGTATACCTTCTCTCATTTCTTTACTGTGTCAGCATGTATCATCTTGGCGCACATCTCTTTGATGTCCTCTGAAATCTCGTGAACAAAGAAGTCTCTTGCTTCCACGAAAATGCTGTTCAAGGCGTGCCAACCACCCAGAAACAGTTTTGAATGAGTGAAGATGGCTGACCTCTTGGAGCGAATCCTGTCACAAGGCTCAGCTAGCCGATTCACAAAGCAAAGAAGTCCTGAATGAAGACGATCATGATCGAGAAAAAGGGTGTGATCACACTTTTCATCTCCGATACAATTTGTTTAAAACCACGTTGATCCGTTCAGAAATTGGTACAACAGGACACATTGAAGATGGAACGAGTATAATCGATATTGGTGATTTTGGGTCAGAATTTTGATGTCATTCAATACTTCGATGGTCATAAACATAACCAGAAATCGACCCCACTTTCCAAGTCTAGAATAAAACTCTCGAAAAGAATGTTCAATCGAGTCGTGTTCTAATTCTTGAGAAAGGTCGACACATTTCAACTACGAAAGGAGATTGGTTTTAAATGTTGGTTTTAGAACTTTTGATGAAATAAACTTGGCTTGTAGGCATGGGCAACAGACAGTCGAGAATGACCGAGTCCAGTCACCAAAAATCGAGTCAGTGACTCACCCCCATAAGTCCAAAACATGATGAATCCAGACCCAGAATGCACCTATTCCAATCGAACATCGCAGCAGTATTGATAATCACATCAATATCCTGGTTTTTCCTCTCAAAACTCGTTCACAATCTCCATCCTCTTTCAATCGCTTTTCTTAGTGTTTCTTTCACATTTCACACTATTTTGAGAGATAAACTCATATTCCGATAAATCAGTTGTGTTCGTGCACAAATCTTCGGCACACCCCATACTTTTATGGAGAGTCACTTTGAGTCACTGATCCGCCCATGGAATCATGCAAATAGTCACCAGACTGACTGGACCGACCGATCTCCGTTTCAACTGTACCTCAGCGGGTGAATATACATGGGTTGGAATTCGTTATTTATCACATTTTTCTCGCTATTTGACAAAAGGAAACTGATTTTGACCAGCAGGAATCACTCACCCCACAATAGATCCATGTAGAAAATAAGGGCAAAACCATCGTACGGCACCTCTGTTTACTGAAAGGTTTGATACAATAGTTCTTAATTCTCATCACATCGCCAGATACTCTTCACGACACTCAAAACGGAACTTCGTGTCTCCAGCGACAGCCGACAGCAACATGAAACATATCATCAAATATATCCTCAAAACATCAATATAAATCATCTAGAATGTTTAAACCAGTTTCATTCAATCACTCAGTCAAAGGAAATGGCAAGCCTTCGATCACCAAACTTGACCGCTCAGAATAGCTTATCTCGACTCGTGACCTCGTTTCATCGCCACTCACACTACCATTCAGTATTCTCCAATCAACATTTGACGCATCAACGACCATTCGAATCAAATCACCCACTCATTGAAACCAACAATCTCTCATCCTCGTTCCGCCCTATGAGATCCTTCAAACACCACCATTTCACTTGATACCGTCGCAAGTTATAAATCACAAGGATTGATGTTGATTCTCTGAACGCCTCCCTCGTTCACTGACAACTCGCATCCGACATCGATTGACACGCTCATCACATTCCAACTCTCCGCTTCTCCCTACGAAACCCTCCCCGCCAACATATGCCTGCCTTCTCATGATCACAATATTCTCCATCGCTTGTAAAATCAGATCTCAACAGGTTGTCATGAACCGAAGCATAAATCCCCACGCAGACTGAACAATATGCATCGACTGCCTCCACAGAAGCCTCAAGAGATCCATTCAACACAATATCATCCACAAAACATCATAAGTATTTCTCTCGGTTGTCTGCGAACAGGAGTGATTACATCGTCAGCTCTTATCCGCGCGGAATGGGATTTGGGTGAGACGAAAGAAACAGAAGAGTTGAACATACTTTAAGAATGACTCCTGCCTGGTGGGAAGTCATTCTCCATCACGCTGTTCAAACTGGAATCGAATGTTCGAACAGGCGATGCCTTCACGCTGACTGGAACGATTGCACCAACAGAAATCCAAGCATCGACTCTGCTGACCAAAACACCGAATCCACCCACGACACGCTCTCGTTCGGGACTGATTACGAGATCACAGTTAGAAAGATTGCAAAATAAAGACGATTGTGGACGAGACAAGAAGACTTTTAGATTCCAGCTGAACCGTTATTTATTGATATTGGGAGAAGGATCGTTCACAATTTCATTCGAAAGGACGATGAGACAAGCGGGAGTTTATTTAAATGGATTGTGATGAAGCTGGATGAATCAGTTTAGAAAGGAGCAGCAGTTTTGTTTCCTTCTGACATCGCAACATTGACATATCGTGATTCATCTCCGAATCATTCCTTCCGAGAACAAGGAACAACCATTGCACAACTCGTCTCGTCTCCAACTCGGCTGAGCCAGCGACTGGTCCCAACACGACCACTCTCACATTCAGGAAGTAGAAACACTGTCAAGTGTGATTCAATAAGATGCCTTCTCGTGTACAACACCATCTCCACCATTCCGAGTGGAACACGCCGACGACAAGTTGTCAGTTTCGTGAAACGAAGTGAAGATTCTTCTGACAGACACAACGTTCACCACTCCCTCCGAGCTGTTGCAAGTTGTCGTAGTGACACCGACACATGGCACACTGGAAACTCCTCTGACAGTCTCAGTCGAGTTCAAGGAGGATGAATGGATTCGGCCAAAAAGCTGGATGGAAACAGACCCCTCACACAACTTGGATTTCGGAGAATGGTATTCCGTCTCGGCAGTGCCTTTCGCTCCTCTTTCTGCCCTCGTGAACAACCCATCCTTCATCAGTTGAAATCCTCAGACCCACACTTCGCAGGAAACTCGCAAACGGAGTCGATTCGAACGACGGTGCATGTGATGAAGTGCCAAGGTGAGAATGCAACGAGGACAGTTCTGGAGACAGACTTCTACCTTTTCCACAGCTTGTACAAGGATTTGCTATGACGTGACAATAGAACACGACAGACAAAATTCTGATACAAGTGTCACCACACAAGATTGTATTGATCGACGGCAATGAAGTGTTTCTGTTGATGGCCGACACTGTCCCAACGTATTCTAAGTCGTACCAGTCAATCTTCGTTGCCTCTCAGAACGAGAATGGACAGGTGGCACAGGAAGACCAGATAGAACAGAATGACAGCTCCGTCAAACTAAAGCCAAAACAACATCTTCCCGCTCGCACAGCAAACACAGCCAAACCAGAATCAAACCCAGCTTCGTTTGGACAGTAGTCGTACGAAGGGAACCAGCTTGCTCAGCTGCCTCAGAACGACGTTTTTGGCTGCCACAGTCTGCCGGGACTGATGACGGGAGATCGACACTGACATCGTCGTCCATGATGATGAAGGCGAACGAGAACGTGCGCTGGACCTCACTTGAAGTGACTGGTCGGAAGAGCGGAGTGGACAAGGAGAAGGCAGCGGTGTTCAGTCTGGGGCTGATTCTGTGGGAAATGGAGACCTGAACAGTGCCGTTTGGGGAGTTGCACGCGAAGAACGCGCATCGTCAGATTGGAGTGGGTGGAGAGATGCTGATGCGGAAGGTGTGTTCGGAGACCGCGTCGCTTGTTCGGCAGTGCATCTCGCTGGATCCAACATCGGCCGTGTCACTGGATCATATCGTAAACTCGAAACCTCAATATTAGCAGCAACACGCTCGAATTGGTTGATGCTGCCGCCAGCCTCGTCTCTCAGACACGACTATTTCTGTGTCACCCACTTCGACCACCGAACTGTAGAATGACCATCTCACTTCACCTTTGTATTGCACCAGATCAATACTTCCTTTTCATTATTGATCATTCTGTTTTCTAATGTCCTCATCAGTCAGAATGATGTATTTGGGGGAAAGACCGATGTGATCAGACCACAACTCGTGTTGTTGCCTGAAGGAGTCTCAATAGCTTTTCACGAAGAGAAATTGTGACCGAATGAACCTTCTGGAGCATATTTCAATCAGTACTCCTCACAAAATCGATGATTTCTATTGTCCTCCGATCTTTTCAAGAAAAAATGGGTAATAGTCCTTTCAAAAATCCGAAAAATTTAAAAATACGTAACATGGGGGTGAGATGTGAGATTTCTGAAGTAGGAATTCAGTGAGGGTAGTCATTCCGCGCCGAAATGTCTCTGTATCGAGAAAAACACCTAAAATATGGGTGAGATCGTCATTATGGGATTGATCATTGTTCACAGTCATTGAGAGGACGGATTTGAGTCTATTCATTTCACATTGTATTTCTCTCAATTTCTTTTATAAACATTTGACACATGTTAATGCAATTCTCGTGGTCTTTGGGATGTAGTCAACTTGTCGTCAGATAAAGGGAGTTCCATCCTCAACTGTTAGAAATATGATATTTAGATAAACCTCCTTATCAACTCACTCTTCGAACCTTTCTCACAATCATTTCAATCGCCACGACCCGCAGATGACTTCTTATTAGCACTGGAACACAACTTTGTCCAAAAGAATTCTCAACGTGGAAGAAACGCATACCTCAACCTTACCCAGTCTTGCCTCGTCCTTCCACCGAAATCGAGCTACTTCAGCTTTTGTTAACTTCGGAGAAGGTCAGCCCGAAGAAGCTGCTCGAGCAGGTTCTCCACAGATCCTGATAGGCATCCACCCACCAACGCGCGATCCTCGTCCTCACGCGCCTCTTTCACAACATCTTCCATGAACCCTCCAATCCTTGCTTCGTCCCTCATCGCTCCGAGCGACTCACCTTTCTCATCGACACCACTTCTGTCCAGTTTAACAAACTGCTTCCTGTCTCTCCTGCAGCGCCCAAACACGAGACAGTGTTGGTGGACACAAGTGTGCGTCTGTTTGACGACAGCATCTTCTTCAACACAGACTTCTCGTCTCGCTTCCTCTCTCGACACCATCACTTCACTGTCGCGCCTGATCTTCTCCCTCTCACTCTCCTCGTGCCCAACACGTCCTCCCCACTCACATCCACTCTCCTCTCCAACCTTCCCTCGTCGCAGTCGTTCTTCATCGATCATGGCTACTCAATCTCTGACCACCTCGTCTGCAAGCGCCATCTATATGGAACATCGATTCGTTCGCTGAATGGTGGAGGACGTCTTCTGAGTCTGAACTCATCCTTTGTCTCGTGCCTGGTGGACGCCACAAACGAGAACATGCCGTTCACAACCCAAACTAACCTCACTGCCGACCATTCTCTCTTTTCATTCAAGCTCAGCACATTCAAAGAATGCTCTACAACGGACAGTGGTGGTGCAATCTACTGCTACAAGATCAATGTTGATGTCTCAATCGACTCTTGTTCGTTTCAGTCGTGTTCGGCATCCAATGGTGGTGAAGTTATCCTCAAGTATAATCTTCAGAGACCGAACCGGACAAGATTTCAGTCTTCTCCTCAACCAATCTCCCACCACAATCACCCTCACAGCCCTCACTGGAGAAGTGAAGTGAACGACAGCTGATGTGGAAGTGAGACTGAACAAGGAAGTGTCTGGAACATTGCTGGTTGTTGTGTCGAATGTTGAAGGAGAGCGAGTGGAAGTGACAGATGGGATTCCAAACATTGGTCGCGTTTTGGAGTTCTCGATGCCTTCATGGTCGTCGATTGGATCGTGTTCTGTGTCGATTGGTGAGACTGGACTTCTTCAGACACCTCTCCGATTATTCCATCGTCGCTGCCTTTCTTCCTGGTCACGCAATGTCCTCGCCAACTCCGCAGATCCTGAAAGCAACCTGCCGACTCGGAAATGGAACGAACCATGCGTGGATCCAACTGACAGGTCTGAACATCGCTCCTGGGACATACACAGTGACTCTGGTTGGGATGAGAGGATTCTCGTTTGATGTGACATTCAGCGGTGCAACAGATGAGAAGGGACGAGCACTCTCGGAAGAGACGCCAGTTCGACTGTTCGGAGAAGGCAGCACACTCACCTTCGGCACCGAATACCAGATTGACGCTGTGATTCACCAAACAACCAAAGAACAACTCAATTTTGGGGCCTGATTATCACGTTCACCACTCCTGCGGCCACCAGCAGAATCGTTGAAATGGGAGAGGAGACGCTGACACTGCCTCAGAAGATGCCGTTTCAGTGCCTCTTTCTGGAGCAGACATGAAAGACACAACATGACTCGTTGAGGTCTCTCTCGGATGTCGTGCTCGAAGAACCACTCTCCGCTGTCTTCTCGGCCAACTCGGGGACACTTGTTGGGAGAGTGTATTCCGCGAGTGGAAGTGGAGTGCCTCTCGAGAATGGAAAGACGTATGGAGTTGTGTCAGTGACGAACTCTGAGAAAGACGCTGTCTTGTTCAACCCTTTCTCATTCACTGTCTCAGCCGAGCCAACACGAATCAAATCAATCTCACCAAAGCTGAACCGAGAAAAGAGCGAAGTGATTGTTGAACTAGCTGGAGTCAAGTTCTTTTCCTCTCCTGAGCTGTTCATCCATATGAAGAACACAAACACTGGTCGAGCATTCTCATCGAGTCTGACAATCAAGAATGCTGAAAGCTGTTCGGTGTCTTTCCCGACAGCTCAGTCTGAAGATGACACCCACCTCCAGTTTGGACTTGATTATCTGGTGACGTCGATTGCCTCGGTGGATGGGTTGAGCTCATTCTTGTTCAGTGAAGGATTGGAAGTGACTGTTCCTTCTGCTCCAATTGTCGACACCATCTCTTCGTCTCTCTCTCCCTCGGGCACGACCTTCCAAGTCTCGATGACTGGATCACATCTTCCACTGACTGGCTCATTCACAGCGATTCTCTCCCGCAGTGACGATGACTGTGAACTTTGTTGATAGAGTTGGGACAACACCGTGGCTGTCAGATGGGGTGGATGAGATGCAATTGAACACGACATACACAATCATTGACCTGGCGAATGACAATGACGTGATTCTTGTGAACCAGAAGACATTCACAACAACACAAGGACCAACTCTGCTCTCGATCGACACACCGACACTGAAGAGCGACAACCTGAATGTGATCGTGCTCACTCTGAATGGTGAGCGAATTCCTCTCAAAGCGACTGTTTCGGAGTTTTGCTCGTCGTTGTGGAAAAGGATCAGTCGACAGAGATCTCGATTCCTGTGTCGTTCAGCACAAACTGGCTGGGAGGGAGAAGCAGTTGCCTACCCTCTTCCACTTTGAAGTACTCGACGGCGTATTCTGTGCTCGAATGACCAGCACAACTGTCCCTGTTTCAATTCCTTCAACAGTGTCCTTCACAACACCAGCAGCACCCACTCGCATCATCTTAGCGTTGGGTACACTCGACACTGAAACTTGAGTTTGAGAAATCGTACGTGATCACAGATTTTGGACTTCTGAACTGAGCATAGTTGTGGACAGTGATGTGACATTCAAAGTTCCAGCTGAACCATCTCGTCTGATTTCGGTAGGATCGGCGACATATTCGAATCAAGATCGGGAAGTGTCGGTGTCTCTGTCTGGAGTGAAGCTTTCGGGGACATACTGGATTGTTCTTGAAAGCAACACGAGCACTGCCAACGTGAATGTGTCAGTTTCATTCTCAGAATCGGGGATAGGAGAACTGAAAGGGATTCTTTACTCGAAAGCGTTGCCATTGTCGATGAACATGACGTACGACACGGTGTACAAGATTGTTGGGATGGAAGACAGTTCTCAGAAACCGATCTTCTTCGAAAGTGGTCTGACCTTCTTTACGATGAAAGAACCAGCTCGTATTGAGGATGGAAAATGTCAACTGAACCCAGTGCGTGACAAATTGATTGTGACACTGACTGGTCGAGTGCTGTCACCTGGAGGTTATTCTGTTGTTCTTACTCACTCCGAAGCAAGCAAGTCCAGAACAATCACTGGAAGTGTGAACAGCGAAGGAAATGTGGAATGCTCTCACTCTGTCGACACGAACGAGGCAGACAGCCTCGTCTTCGGAGAGACGTACTCGATCACATCAGCTCATCGCGATGGATCACCCATTCATGTCACTTCTGGTCTCACTCTCCAAATCCCTCGTCCTCCAAAAGTGACCGAAGCGATCGTCCATCCGAACATTCTCAGCACAGCCGTGACGATTGAACTGTTGGGAACGGATTTGGATATTCAGGGAACTACTCCGTCGCTCTCGTCGATGGACCATCTTTCACGATTCTGATCAACGCTGAAACCAAAGTCAACTCTCCTCCACTTTTGATTGGATTGCAGGATACACTCCAGTTCGACACAAACTACACTCTGAAATCAATCACCGATGTCGAACCGGAACGTGACACAGTTCTTCTCGACAACTCGGTTTGGTTCAAAACAGGAGTAAGGCCAACCAATCTGACACTGCACGTCTATAAGAACCCCAGAAGTGATGAACTGTTCTGTGGAGAGTCCAGTTCTCCTTGTGCGACAATTGACATTGCGTGGAAGTCTGCAGAAGAATTCGACGATGCAATCGAACTCACTCTTCATCCCATCGAATCGATTCCTGGTTCCGTCGAAATACCAACTTGCTGGACCAACACTCCGCATTCCTTCTGTTGCATCGATGGGTGAGCGGAAAGGGATGATAGAAGTCAAAGAAGCCACGCTCCAGATCAGCGACATCCTTGTCCTGATTGAGAGTGTGTCTGACTCATTCGTGTTTGTGTTTGGAGACTCGAGCAGTGTTCATCTGTCAAGCTGCTCGATCGTTGGCTCTGCCCAAACATCGAATTGGCAAGAAGGGCCGGAAGACATGTGCAGCTGGGCGAGTGGTTCTGTTCGTCTTGTCGACTGCACAACAACAATCGACACAGCAAAACTCACGCATCTCTCACAAGGAGCAATCAACATGAAGGGCGGACATCTTTCGATCCTGGCATGAACATACATTTCCAACACTCCCAGCAACTCTGTGTTTTCATCCTTCCGACGCAACATTCATTGCTCGAACGCTGGCCACATCTCAATTGAGAGTCAGAGTAGCGGTGATGGGTCGAAGGATCATCCGTCGCCGTGGATTTCGCTGAACGACTGTTCACTGTCAGATTCGAAGAGCAATCAGGACAAGAAGAGCAAAGTGTTCTCGATCGAGTTGAGTGGCTCGGTTCTGATTCCATGTGGATTGTGGCTCGAGATTGTGGAAATTACGAAATCGAAAACAGAAAGAAACACAGCCAAGTTTGAACTGGCATCTGGAACATGCAAATCAACGTCAGTCCGATCACAGCAACAACATCACTCCCTGAGTTCATCGAAGACACACTCCTCACCAAGCCAGCGAATGAGCACAAAATGGGGTCGCTGCAGGGTTGGAGGTTGTGTCGTCGAGCCCGTCGATAGTTGTGCACCTGGCGCACATTCTGATCCAGTCGCAGTCTGAGTTCTCGCGGATCTGGGAGGCGTTTGCGAGGATGGGGAGTGGGGAAGATGCAGGGGATGGTGGTGGACGAAGAGATCGCGAAGCAGGAGAGCGAGAGCCTTCCGGTTGTGAAGTGGGTGAACCTGTATGCGGGAAACTAGATGACCCGTCGTTTGGAGAGTCGTCGGAGGAGGAGCGGCAGGAACTGATGTTGGAGATACAGGAGGACGACGAGCCGCTGCGGAAGATCCAGGAGAAGAGGGAGAAGGAACAGGAGGGCGAGGAGAAGGACGAGATGCAGCGGAGTGAGTCGGAGTTAGAATCGGAGTTGTGGGAGTCGTCGTCGGAAGAAGGGTTTGAAGAGGTTGTTCTTAATCTCGTCAACCATTTCGAATCATGTCATTTAACGTCTAATCCTTACAAAAGAACTTGAGAGAAATTCAATGTGAAATAAATAAACTCTAATCTGTCCTCTTTAAGGCTGTGAACAATGATCAATCCCATAATGACGATCTCACCCATATTTTAGGTGTTTTTCTCGATACAGAGACATTTCGGCGCGGAATGACTACCCTCACTGAATTCCTACTTCAGAAATCTCTCATCTCACCCTCATGTTACGGATTTTGAATATGTACGGATTATTGACACCACAATAAAATGAGTCAGTCCAAAACATCTGAGTCAGGTGACTGGTGCCCATGCCTATTGGCTTGGGTCGGCATGTCCTCCTCCAAAACCCGTGTCCTCTGACATTGTCCTGTGGAATCGGCTCTTAATTCGGCGATGAGAGGGTTCTGTTCAAAAAGCATGTAGGTGATGCGATGCAATGTTTTGGATTCGTTTTCAGCTCATCGTGCATTTTACGCTCATTTTCGATGAATCGGAAGCAAAAATAGTGAAACAGGTTCGATCAGGTCAATTGAAAGTTTGATGGTCCGATCAACACCCACACATATCAAAACGGCCTCTTCAGATCACCTTTATCACAAAATGGAGAAACAGGAAACAAAAAAATTCGAGTTTTGGTGAAGGTGATGTCAAACAAACAGCCAGTGCATCCAAAAGCAAATGACACTGGAAATGATGTATGCCACGGGTTTAATCTTCATCGAAGACATCGTGAAAGTCGCAGAATGCGTTTCATTTTGTGTTCTGGTGTTGAAGCGGGCGAATGTGAAGAGAGATGGCGGGGACAGGCAAAGGCGCAAGAAGACGCTAGGGTGGTTCGAGGAATGGAGGAGCTTGATGGTGAAGAAGAACGAGAAAGTATCAAAGAGACACAAAGAAAGGAAGGAAGATCGAACCTGTACAAGTTTAACATTTTGTCTCGTTCAGGAGAGAGGCTGATAGAACTGGGAGTTGATCTCACCTGAATTAAGATTCGTATGAGATATCGAGTAGAATAGTGTGTTTCCTTTGTTTTAGGATGATGAGGTTGGATTTGATTTGTCGAGAGATGCTGATTTGGACAAGGGGGATGTTTGTGAATTGGAGGTGAATCAAATGGATGCTTTGGATCCTGTCATGAACTGTCTGGAGAGAAGTGATCATGCAATGACTTGAATTGATGTGGTGTTTCGTTCTGTGGGATTCTTCACGACCAGACACGTGTGTTGTTGTGGGAGGAGGAGTGACGGTGAAGGATTCGGTCTCTGATCGTTTGCTGTTCAACTTTGAAGTTTGTTTGCGACAGCCACCTTCCATAGAGTGACGGTGAGGCACAATGAGTCGATTTTACTATGACTATCATTTGTTTGGTAAGATCCCAAAGAATAGACAGATCTGAAATAACACGAGAAACAACAAACAAAATGAACGCAATTGAGAGCAGACATGGTTAGAAGGAGGAATGTTGTGATTCATCCGTTATTGTTTGGAGAAGTGAGACTTGTGATTGTCGAATTGAGACACAGAGAGAATCCATCGGTATGGTGTCTCAGGACGAGGATGGAGAGCGGAAACCAGGCAGAAAATGTATCTGATAAACAAAGAAGATCATAGAGAGTATGAAAAGGGGTGAAAGAAGGAAGGAAATCTGAAGAAAAGAAGAGCTCATGAGATGAAGGATTGAATAAGATATTGAAAAGGAAGAATCGAATAGATGAAGCATGGAATAAATGAAGCAATAAGTGGCACACTACACTTTCCATATGTTTATCGAACTCCAATTGTGGCGATGGTGTCGATCGAGCCTCGGTTGAGTTCACCATCATGGCTGATGAGAGAGAAAAGAAAAACAAGATGTATGAAAAGAAAAGAGAAATGAAGAGGGGAATAGTTCGCAAGAACAAGAAGGGCGCAGACCCTCTTTCAGTGTTGTGTGAATCTGTTTGTCCTTGGCCCAATGACTTTTCAAGCACATCTTAACTTTGAATTGCTGATGCGTCTATCACTTCTTTTGTTCATTCCAGTCTCCACTATCCCACGTCCCTCACTCTCATCTTGGATGATCCTGTCTTCAGTCTCTCTTTCTTCAACTACTCTTCATCACTTAATGTCCAGTTATGATGTATTCCTTTCATCTTGTCTCTTCTCTTTGAATGTCTCCTCTTCATCTCAATTCGATAGTGTTTTCTGTCGCTTCTCTTTGTTAAAGCCTCCAACATAGAATCTATCATTGACAAATGCGGAGAGAACGGTAAATGAGAAAAGACAAACCATCAGTTCGGAAACGGATATGTGTATCATCTTAGATCTCATTTTCGTCAGTTCAGATTCCGTCCCACGTGAACAGATCTTGAATCAATATTCAGAGAATGATCAACAGATCAATTATACAGCAAGGCAATGAATCCAGTCTTCTTCAGGCACAGTTTCTCCACGATCCAGACCTCCTCTACGATCAATCTGACGATCGGCATGCTCTACTCGATCGCAATCCTCTCCAAATCCCTCCTTCCACGATCATTTCTTCGATTTCTCCTCTCCACGATCCAACTTCTCCTCTCCACGATCGCCCGTCCCTCCTCTCCACGATCGCATTCCCTCTCCACGATCGCGCGTTCATTCACACTCATAAATATATCGATTGCTTCATCTCACTTCATTTCAAATCAAATTTCGCCAACGTCAAGCTGTTCCCTCGGGTTTCTACCGGATGAATTCCGCAGTATCTTCACTCATTCTTCCATTTGTTCCGACCAACCTTGTGCGAAGGCGAAGAAGAGTGCTTGTTTCATCACTACGTCCACTTCCTTCTACCTTCTTTCGTATTCTGTATTTCGCAACATTTCATCGGACAAAGTATTCGAGAAGATTCGATCCGTGATCAACCCTCAATGTGATTTGTTGGATCGACTTCGTTGATTTTCACGTTTTTGCAAAATGATTCGATCCTAAAATGCACTTTTATCACTGAATATCCAAAATTTTCAATTCTTTCAATTTCAGAATCGGACAAGAGAGGAGGACGGACAGTGAGGAGGACAGGACAACTTAACATCATAAACACAGATATAGGCATGGGCAACAGTCAGTCTAAAGAGACCGAGTCCAGTCACCGAAATGAATCGAGTCAGTGACTCACCCCATAAGACAAATTCAAGAGGAATCCAGACCCAAAACGCCCTTTCAATTTAACATCACTTCTTGATTGATCATCACCTTGTTTTCTTGGTTTTCTTTCTCAAAATACGTTCACAATCTCCTTCTCTTTCAATCGCTTTTATGGTTTATCTTTCACATTTCACACTATTTTTTAGAAATAGACTCATTTTCAGATGAATCAAACGAATTTAGCCACAAGTCATCACTTCACCCCATACTTTTCTGGAGAGTCACTTTGAGTCACTGATCCGCCCATGCAATCATGCAAATAGTCACCAGACTGACTGGACTGTCCGATCTCCTTTTCAACTGATACTCAGCGCGTGCATTGATCAGGTTTGGAATTCATTATTTTTACGTTTTTCGCTATTTGACAAAGGGACACCGATTTTGACCATCAGGAATCGCACACCCAAACTGATGATCCGTATAGAAAATAAGGGTAACACTATCATTTGATACTTCTGTATGCTCTCTTGATCTGCATTAGTCATGTTTGATTCTCAGAACATCTCCAGTCTCTCTTCTTGACCAGCCCAACAGAGCACCGTCTCACTCGTAACTATTGACAGTATTGTGTCCTCAACAATCTCAAGGTTGCTCAACAAAGTATTTTAATGAGAATATTGACAATATTCTCTGCTCAGTCAACGTATCTCACTCAATATTGACAGTGATTGAACTCAACCAAAGATCTCGACAAAATCTTGACTCATGTCAACATCGTTCCTCATTTCTCAACAAGAAATGGTATACTGTGAAAACTTTTGCTTTTGTGGTTCCCCTTCGATGCCCCATCTTTTGCATCTTTCTTTCTTCAATGACCCATTCAGTTTGATCTTCGCGGTTTCTCCCTAATGTACCACTTAATTGCAGCTTTTGTTCATCCTTTTCTCGACTTCTTCGTCTCTCATCTTTCTCTCTTCACGTAGTCTCACAAGCTTCGCCAGGCACTCACCATTTCTATCATTGTATGATGAGGAAGAGAAACTGTGCCGGCGATGGAAGAATACAGCTCACTCTTTTCCCAAACATTACCCCCACTCTGAAAATAACATCCTCTTCCCTCGCAACGTGTCCCTCATCAACACTGAACGATCAGGTGGGAAAAATGTCATGATTACTTGTAGACGGTTCATCCCCATTTGTTCCATCGAAAGTGTATTCTTATTGTGCAAACCATCACTCTTCATTTCATGTGCAGACAGGTGTGTTCGTCGCTGGAGCAAATTATTAACTTCGAAGTTCTTTTCTTCTTCCTTGTTATTATTTTCTCATTTATTTGTTCCGTCGCACATGATTGTGTGTTTCCTTCTTTTCAGCCGATTCATGGATCACCGTGATCCACACCGCGTTGTTGATGGGAATCTCGTCTTCGAGTTGACGCGCATCTCCTCCTGTGGATGAGCAAGAACAGCCCGAATTGCATCTTGTTTGTTTGCTTCAAAACCATCAGCTCCACGTTGAACCTGTTAAATCCGTGTTCGTCCCACTTCTGTCGCAGATTGGCCGACAACATTCCTGCCCAGTTTTGGCTCCGAATGTGATGTGAATTGACCGAAATGAGGACTCGAATGAGATGACCATTCGATGAGCCTGATCCTTTGGCTGTCGTTTCTGTTACTCTCGCCATCTTCAATACGATCCTTTCGACGCAACAACCCACGATCGTCCAAAAGTGATGCTGTGGTGATTGACGTTGTAATATTCGTCCCGTTGCAAGCAATTCTCGTTTTATCCCTCATTCTTAAGCTTCCTTCGGTTTCACCCATTCACAAGCTTCCTTCGGACCTTCATCCCTCAAACAATCGTCTCTTCAGAAATAAAGATCTCTCTCTCCAAGGAATCTCTGATACTCAAATTTCAGGCCAGATTGAAGAGGCGGAAACATTGCTTGAAGTCGTTACTTCGTTACTATCACTCAGCAACGTTGAGATCCTCGCCAATGCAGATTTCTCGATTGCTACGCTTCTAGAATCATCACGCATCAAGATTCAGAGTTCTATCCTGGACTTTGGAAGGAATTCACCCAATTCGTCGCTGATAGGGGCAGGATGACACTAATCGACATCATCATCAACGCTCGCCCCGATCCTGGAAGTGATGGACTTGTCCACGCAGACACCCACCTGACCATGGCCAAGTGTGTCCCACAGAACGTGTTTGTTGGTCTGTCTCCAATATTTGGTCCATGTTCGTCCTCTGTGGAAATCTCACTTTCCATCTTCGCTAATATCGACCACGCAGTCCCTCTGCCTTATTCGCCAAGCCCACCTGTTCTCCAACCCTCTTCGATCACATCGCTCAAGGCACACTCCACAATTCTCACCTCTTCGACGATGGTGAACGTGTTCAACGATATCTTCGCTACAATCACGAATGCTCCGATTTTAGGTGAGGTCGTTGCTTTCCCACGATGTCCTATGCGAATAACAGACTATCAAATGCGATATGCTCTCAACTAACACCGAAGAACCTGAAATAACGTGGACGGCTCTCATTCAACAACACTCGGTCACCGATGAACACTCCAATCTGGAGTGTGTATTAATTTCAGACGCTGGGCCAACGAGAGATCAGTCTGTCCAGTTGAAGTTGCTGAGAAAAGATGAGAAGCAGACAAGCAAACATCATGCCCTATTCCGATCAGATTCTGCAGAAGCACGAACGCTTCGTCCGCTGTCACCTTCGCATTCCCTTTCCTCTCGCTCGGCGTGTCTCCTCGCTCTCCTTCGGGTGGAGTGTCGAGTGGCTGAGAACTCCCCATTCTGTCTTCGTCGCGAGCGAACTCCCTCGCTCGATACAGGTTGAACACAAACAGCAGCTGCGACTCGGATTGGGAAGGATACTGTTGTGTGGCGTGCTGGGTGAGGGAGGGCTGTGTCGGCTGGTCGGGAGGAAGGTCGAAAGGAGAGGCGGGGAGTGTTGGGGGTGGCGAAGGAGAGGATGGGAAGGCGGAGCGAGGAAGAAGCGACCATCCCCACAATTCGGAACGGAACCGGCGTACATGGCTGAGACACAAGACAGAACAGAATCATCGAAGAGAAGAACAATACAAGAACGAGTGAACACAAACACTCACTCTCCCTCGTCGACTCCCACACAACCGCTACTTCTTTCTCGTCCCTCGCGTTCCTCAGCCACTGCATCATCACCGCTCGGAACGAGTCAGGCCCAATCAGACTGCTATCCACTGTCTTCGTGTGTTTCAGCCAGCCCAGCATCGGCCTTTGTCTGGCCTCTTCCTTCTTCGTGGCATCGGTACTTTGAACTGTCTTTCAGTCATCCTGTTCGTCGTCGGAATCGTCGTGAGCGAGTCGACTCCTGCGACTGACTCGAATGTGAGTTTCCGAACGAGGAGAGAGGAGGGGAGCGATGGGACGAGGTGAGCGTGTCTCCGAATGATTGAGACGAAGAAGAGCGAGGAGAAAAGAGCAGAGACGGGCGATTCTCTTCTTCATCCTCGTCGTCCTTCGAGACGAAGTGGAGATGCGTAGGACTCAGAAAGACGTCGAATGAGACATTCACTGAGAAGAAGGAGAGGAGAGGAGAGAGCGAAGGAAGGAGAAGGACAAACGAAGGAAGGCGGAGAACAGACTGTAGATTTCTGTATTTTCGTCACATTCACAATAACCACCAAGATTCACTTTCCTTTCTCATTCATCAGTCAAGGAAGTTTTCTCTCAAAATTTCACTCGATCTCCTGTTTTCATTTGCATATTTTCCATGAATATGTCAGGGTTGTTGTCTGGAGACTCGATCGTTGTGACTCGCCCATGAGGCATAATTTTGATCATTTCGAATTCCTCACTCAACGATTTGTCGGATTTCCTTTCAAAAAAGTATGAAAAGAGTACATTATGTGCTCAAACATCTACTGAACCGATCTTGTCACAAATCCACACATTTATTCACTCAATCATGGGCCAAATCGAGTCAGTCCTTAAAAGTTGAGTCAGGTGACTGGTGCCCATGCCTACACAGATACATCTTTTTGTTGATTTACGTCCTTTTCTCTCTTTAAACGTCTTCTGTGAGAAAAGTGTGTAAAATGTGCTGATCTTAAAAGGCTATTTCGAGCGCGATCATGCTTGAAATCCAAAATTCACATGTCCTCTGTCTGCAGAGCAGATGTGTAAGAAATAGGGAAAAATGAATTTTACAAACGCACCATAGTGTTTTGCCTTCATTGACTGAGAATCACATATTTTTGAAAAGCAACATTTCACTATGGATGGTTTCACTTTTTATTATTCTCCAAATTCTTGAAAACACGTATTTATGACGGAAAAGGGTTAGTTTCGACATTGAACTTCGATCGCGTTCATACACGATGGTTTCTGAAAACCCCAGTTTGTCACACTTTTTGTCACATTTCAGTATTTACTTAAGTGTGGATAGTGAAATGCTTCCAAAAAGTGTGTTCGGTTATGGAAAATCGAAATTTCTGCCTATGTCTTGAAAAAACGGAGGAAATGATCCCATTGAAGATCTCGGCACATATAGCTTCAATTATTATATGAGGTTCATCATTTGTCCAAAACAAGGACACATATTCCAATTTCTGAAAGAGATCCTATTCAATCATCCATATAGATACCTTCGATGCGATCTTCTTTTCTGAATCTATTTTCATGTTCCGCCTGGAATATTGTGAGAGAATGAATCCCATACCGACTGTATTGTGATGATTGGTTCTGTTTCGTGGCTCTGAGAACCAAGTTAGCACCAGGTTCGAGAATTTGGGAGATGGTCAAAGATGGCATCTTTTTCGAGTGATCTGGATGGAATTGGAAGTCAAAAATGAACAAAATTATGTCAAACTGATGAATTGTTGGAACAGAGTCTTGTTTTCGTCCATTTGGAGGAAGTTGGATGAATGAAGACAACTTTGAGAGAAGAACGTCATTCGGTGAGAAGAGGATGAAAACAAACAACCTGTAGATACCTTCAAGCCCTGTCATATGATGAGAGAAAGTGGTGTCTGGAAGGATAAGAGCTAAAATTTGGTAAAAAGAGCAGTGAAACCGATGTTTACTTTCAAAATATTGAGACAGATGACAAGTCCAGAACAACATCCACAACCGACAGCGACGCGTTCTGAAGGTTGAAAGGCTGTGCATTTCATTTGATGGAGGAGAGTTCCTTCTTTTGCGATCAGACTCTTGCGGTCACAGCTTGCATCTTGATATCTGAGAGATGTGTGTTGTTGACCTTTTATCACAAAGCTCGATGAAATAAGTGCATAATCGTGGGAATGCACAACACCGTCCGGAAGTGAGACGCTGTGTCGAGAGTCTGACAATTCACTGTCGAATGACGGCTTGATGATGTTGTTCAAGTTCAACAAAGCTGATGAAGGAATTGGAGAGACGTGGGGTCTCATAATGGAGGTAAAGATAGTGATGAAATAGATGGTTATCATCGGCGACTGAAATGCTTTGTTTTTGCTGGATATGAGAGAGAATCAGGAGATTCCTGCAAAGACTGAATAAAGGGTCCGATCATATCTAACCGAACTACTCAAAATGTCTAGATTTATCATTATCATAATTCCGTTTTTGTCTAGATTCTATGTCCAATATCATCACAGAGAAACCTCCAGGGCCTCATTTTGTTTTTCCAGCATTCGACAAACCAAAATTCGAGGCTTCCTGCAAGAACAATCAGCCAGTGTTGGGCAGTTCGGACAGAAACTGACGACTCTGCTTGGATCGTCGGGAAGGAATGTTTTCATTTCGCCACTGTCGATCCACGAGTGTTTGTTGATGACTGGAAATGGAGCGATGGGAAACACGCTGCGTTCAATGAAGGAGACCCTCTGTCTTCCAAATGCATCGAGTGATGAGCCAGTCTGTATTTTGGATTTTGATGTTTTGAATATCTGCTTTTCGTGCGATTCAGATCAACTCGCTCCATTCGATGCTAACAGCAGGAAGACAAATGGAAAATCGGATTCCTCTCTTCACAATGGCAAACTCGTTGTGGATTTCGGACAAATTCAGAGTTTACTCTGGTTTTCTGTCGGAGAGCGAGTCGATCTTTGATGCAACAGCAAAATCGATGGACTTCTCAAGTCGAAAGTTTGATCGTTTTCACCTTCTCTTCTTTTCCTCGTTCATTGATATTTCCCAACCACGTTTTAGTCTCTTTTCCTTGATTCTCTCTCATTCTCATCATTTTCACAATCCGTCACTTTCTGCCTCCCAACAGGACTGTCTCAGCCATCAACGATTGGGTGAGCACGAATACGAAGGGTTTGATCCAAAAAGTTGTGAGAAAGAATCGAACCCCATCACAAAATGCTTTTGGTCAACACTGTCCACTTCCAACAAGACTTCAAAGTGAAATTCAAGCGAAACACGACATATCCGCAGGACTTCACACAATTTGATGGAGTGAAGCGGAAGGTTCCCATGATGCACATGAAACACCCACTTCGCTATTGTCACAATTCTGACGTTTCTGCGGTCTGCCTGGATTTTGTGCATCCCGACGCGATGATGGTTGTGATTCTTCCAAATGGTGTGTTTGTTTGCAAACACTTGAATCTGATTTTTGTTCCCCTCATTTTAGAAACTGGACAGAACGCGCTTCTCTCCGCAGCTGAACAATATCTCGAGCCACAAAGGTTTTCTGCCCTTGTTGAACAGTGCAGCTGGAGAGAGTGTGTTCTTCGTTGTTCCTTCATTCCCATTCTGCTGATGTGATTCTGTCAGAATCAAACTTCATCTTCCGAAGTTCGAGCTGGAATGCGAAGAAGAGCTGAAGGATCCGCTGACGGCTCTTGGGATGGGAGAGGCGTTCTCAGATGCCGCTGAGTTCCCCAGAATCTCTCCGATCCCTCAAAATCGAGTGTGGCTTCTTCATCCTCATCTCCCACCATCTCTCCTCAAACAATTTCCCTATTTGTCCATCATCCTCCTTCCTCCCTCTTCTCTTTCCTCTCAGCCAAGTGATCCACAAAACAGTTCTGAAAGTGGCCGAGAATGGAGTTGAAGCAGCTGCAGCGACTGTCGTCATTGAAGATGATGGGGCTGGCCCTCCCCCTGCCAGCCCTCCCCCGCAGCTCGTGTTCGATCGGCCGTTCATTGTGGCTTTGGTGGACAAGAGAAACGATCTGATCTTCTTCGAAGGACTCATCACCTCTATTGTTCAATAATTCTCAATCTCTCTCTTTCATCACTCTTGATTGCTTTTATTCTCAAGATTTTCTCGTTCTCTCGTTCCATACAACGGTTTTTCATCTTTCAAGAGCTATTTTCTGTCTTGATTTGTTGTTTGAATCACCATTCCACTGAACTTCTTCTAAGGGTCCGATCATCATTCATCCTCATGGAAGATCTTAGCTCTCATACTGGCACTAAATCTGAACTTTCTCCATCTGGTATGTCACTCCTTCTATTTTCATTGATTGTCAAAACATCAGCATTCTTGAATTGGGATGGAACGCAAATCACAACTATCCCAGACAGAATAACAATCTTTCATTCACTGATTTCCACCGTAAAGCACGACAATGCTTTGGATTCAGCATCTGAAGAGAAAATAGTTCAATTTCTTGGTCACATCATGACGTTATCCACAGAAGAGATGGAAAAGCTCATCGTTGCCCTTGTTCCATCATCATCGGAGGAATCAACGCAGAAATTTGTGAATTCAATTGTGGTCTTCGTTTCTTCAGCCAATCAGAGGATCACTAAAGAAGCAATGAGGATCGTGAACGAACTTCTCGAGAACAGTTCTCCAAAGTTCTGTTTAAACCTCGTCAAAGCTGATCTGGTCCCTCACCTCATCGCCTCTCTCCATCCGCAGTCTCTTTCCCTTGCTGACGCAGAAGATATCCATACATTTCTCATGGAAGCCATCGCTGCGGGACTCTGGCTCGGAACTCCGGACGGACTCTTACAACTCGAAATTGAGCATCCTTCTGACCGAGACACGGTGCATGAGATCGTGTTGAAGCACATCATCGCCATCTCAGAGCCATATCTTCTCCATCTTTGCACACAACGTTTCTCGATCGTCGATGGCAGCCAATCTCTGCAATTTATGGCCCTCCTCCTCAGATCCTCCGACTCTCTCCATCTCATCAGCCAACACGGTCATTTGTGCGTAATGTTCCGGTCTCTCTCGCGATTCCAAGTTGTCTCACATTTTCACTAATCCTTGTTCAATTTGGATTCCATTGGATGGACTAGCTGAAATCCATCAGCAATGGAACGTGAGTGGGGAGACTCGACATTTCTTGAAGACTTTCCATCGATCATTGAGAGAGGAAGGGATGAGCGATGTGATCGAACAACAGCTGCTAAACTCCAGGATCGTGTATGCTGGTCAGTTTGTTGTTCACAAACCGTTCAAATTGAACAACTTGCTTGGTGGGAACGTTCGACATCAGGATGAATGGTGAAGAAGAACAAAGCTCGATCCTGCTTTCCTCTCCAACAATCGAGGAATCATCCATTCAGCAATGAAATTTGAACAGAATGAAATGGACAAGCGAGACTTTTGTGTCCCAATGATGATGCCGTGAAATGTCCGTTTTGATGAGAAAGGACGAAATGACTTGACTCTGAGTCCTTTCTAAGATATCTAACCTTAAGGACAAATCACTTTCATCATTCGTTCGATACTGAC
>JARBJD010000696.1:0-22669 GCA_033064195.1 Blattamonas nauphoetae | reverse complement strand
AGAGTCGTGGATGTTTGTGAACTCTTTCTGTTCAGGATCAAACGGTTCTAATATTTTCAGTGATGTCATTTAAAAGTGAAATAAAAATATCTGAAACAGTATTGAAGTTTATGGAATTAAAGCGAGAACGAAGTTCTGAGGTCAGAGAATGAATTCAGCAATGAATTCTGGAGTTAAGTCGTCAATGGGAGTCTGCATGGAACTTGGTGTGTTGGATTGGGACGTACACTATTTTTGGGAGACATGAGGACCATTCAGAAGAGTTGCTGTAACATTCGTGTTTGTATTCGATGAATTTCCCCACGAATTGAACTGTCTACGCTATTTTGAAGTTGTAACAGTCTTGTCCAAATCAAGGAGGATCAGTAGAATGTTTCCTGGTTTGTATTTCCATAACATCTGTGTTGTCTGTCTGGATGTTCTTCAATTGCTCAACTGGAGATATACAGTGCTTCGATTTCACGATTGTTTGCTGTGGAATTAGAACTTGTTCCAGTACGCTCGATGTGGAGTCATGTTGTAGTATTCCACCATCTGATTCATCAGTGAATGATTCGCCATCTGTGTTGCATTGTCTTGGAATCCATCTCTGATTGTTCTTATCACTCGATCGACAATTCTGTTATGATTAGTGAATGGTGAGCTTGTGCAATATGTACTGACATTCTGATCCTTGAAATACTCTGATGCTTCGCCACTTGTCCATGCTGCTTCTCCATCACCTCGAATGTTGTTGACGTGAACTCCACGATGATTAATCAAGTCATTAATAGCTGTCTTGACTTTGCTCCATGATTTATCAAGGACAGGAATCACAACAAGGTATTTGGTGTTGATGTTGATTGCGAAGAGGTATATCTGCAGTACTGTTTTCGATGTTGGTGATTGGATAAAGACAAGATCAATTTCCCATGATCCGAACTTGGGAGAAAAGTATGGTCGATCACAATTCTGAGGAACCTTTCTGTCTGAAGTCTTCTGTGGATCACCTGTAATTGCTTTGGACATGAACTGCATTTTTGATCGAAATGGATACACGATTTTCTCTGTTGTTCTCTGAATCATTGGTGGATCAATTCTCATTCTGTCACTTCCTTTTTCTCTCTGTGTTTTCCTCGGATGTGCAGTCTCCCATCTGTGAGTATATTCCTCATACCAATCCTGAAATGATCTTCCTCCGAATGGTATTTGTTTTGTGTGAGTCAGTATGAAGTTAAGATCATCGTTCGCAATTGTTCTATTAATTGAGGCTCGAATAAATGTGTCTCTGTTCATTTTATTGGCATCCAGAATGTGTGATGTTATAAAGTGTTCCATATGTTTTTGATTATTCATTATTGAGTTCTCAGCTTTGATTTGTTCATCTTCGGAATCGTTTCTCTGTTGATGATCAAAAAATCCCTTCATATGTGCCAATTTATTGAGAACTTGTTGTGTCGTCTTGCTAGGCTTCCGGAGTGTCTGATCTCCCTCACTGGGTGGTTGGACGTGGTTGTTCTGATTGACATTGGTGGATTGGGAATAATGACATCATCCTCCCCCTCTTCAAATCTCCTCTCCTTCATTGGATATTCATATTCAAACCCAGCCGATTTTAAGTTTCTCTTCAGTCCAGGCACTATTGGAAATTCAGGTGATTCAATTACAATTGGTCTCCTGCACTGGAGTTGGGCTTGGGATTGGTCTTGCCTCTGCAGGAGCTTCCGAACTCTTGGTGAGAGAATTGGTGTCACTTCCTGATTATACTTTCGATGATATTCTTTATACATCTTGTATGCTTTTCACATCTCCAATCACTAAAACGTTTTCCCAAGAATTCAAACAGAAACTGTGAGACTACTTTTGTTCCATCTGGGAGACAACTTTGGAGACCTCCATTGAACCAATCCTCAAAATATGTCTCATCGTTTGCTACATACTCTCCATTTGAATCATAGACATCATATACTGGTAAAGTGTTGGCTCTATTGAACTTGACATTGAATATTTTGATTTGAGAGTGTTGTGTGCAATTCAGTAACCTTTTTACTAAAGTATTAATCTGTCGTGTGTTCATTTATTCAAAAATAAAGTTTGTGTTTATTCAATAATATAATCAGTTGCTTTCAGTCCATGAATGAATGGAGGACATGATTCATTTTCAAGTACGATTGCCTTCAGATGAATTCCACTGAGACTGAGTTTCTGTTGTTGTATTTTCGCTATCTCAAATCCATTGGTCTTGCCTTGGTAAGGCTTCGAACCCTCGGTGGGAGTGTCCTCTTCACTCACGACTCTTCTCGTTTGAAAGTTCAATGTTGTAGTCACTGTTTTCTCTCCATTCAGACACCTCACATAATCGTCACTCGTGATATTCGTTTTCTTTAGTGACACTCCTTTGATTTTGCATTTCTCATCGAGCGAGTAACACTTGGGTGCAAGACAGATCATCTGTTCACCTTCCTTCTCAATTGCTAATCCCAAAAGTTTCTTCTCATCATCGACACCTTTTTCAGGATTGGGAAACCATTCATATTTGTGTGCATCGTAGAACTCCTTGTCAGCAATCACGTGTTCAAATTGTTGATGAATTCCAGCATTCGGATCTCCACTAATTGCCCAGTACGCAGAGTCAGTGTCTCCCTCACAGAAGTGAATCTTGTTCATGTCGAGGCACTTGTACATGAAGTTGTAGATGAAATTCAGATACCAGAACTTGGCATTATCGAGTGTGAATACTGCTTCTTGCAGACATGTCTTGCATGATGCTTTCTCTCGATCTTCAATCACAATGTAGTTGTCCTCATTAATCTCTCTAGTCGCCACAAATCCTTTCATCATTTGTTTCAAGTATGTTCTCTTCTCATTGCAGATTGTGATTGAGTTGTACTTCTCAGTGTTCATTCCATCGTATCCATAACTTCCATTGAGGTTCGTCTTACAGAACTGTTCTTTTCCTTTGTTTCCAACCTTCATTGCTTCTATTCGATCATTCATAAATGAGGTCACAAATGGTTCAAATCCAGCATGTCTCGAGAATACCATCACACTCCGGACTTCGTCCACTATGAAGTGGCAATAATCGATGAGGAACCACAGATAGTATGTCGAAAAGAACATATACTGATCGTGTGTGCTCAAGAGTTGGGTCAGCTTTCTTTGTTTATCATCAGTCTTCAATCCATGTTTCTTCATCAACGAATAGGTCTTCTCTCCAACGTTCTCTTCTGTCGTATTCACCACGATGTTTCTGAAGATTGGTGGGAAATTGATGAACTCATTAATGTATTTCTCATCAATATGTCCCTTCAATTCTGCAACGAACAGTGTCTTCTGATTCTTGTCATCAATAATCTTTCGACATTCTCTATCTCCTGATGCGGTGAATAAGCTTCGTCCTGGCATGTACATTCTATGGTTGGTGTATGGATTGTTCTTGTTCTTGATTGATGAGAATGCACTTGGATAAAGTGAATTAAAGTCAACACCACAAACG
Organism: Blattamonas nauphoetae; assembly: GCA_033064195.1. NCBI lineage: Eukaryota > Preaxostyla > Oxymonadida > Blattamonas > Blattamonas nauphoetae. The sequence continues at coordinate 19,194 of JARBJD010000696.1, read as the reverse complement.
TGAGTCATGACGTGTTCTGTATCAGTGGAAATAACCTTACCGTCTTCGAACTTGAAGTGATTGATTGGTGTCACGTTTTTGATGTTCTGTCTATGTTGAACATTAGATAATCCACCAGTCACTGCTGCTCTCAGTTTGTGATATGTTTGCTCGTGTGTCAAAGTCATTGGTAGTGATTTCCAGATGCAATACTTCTTCAGTTGAATTCTCAATCTTGTGAGATGCTCATCTTTGTCTGACTTGTAGGTGTTGCAGTAATCACAGCAGATCTTCACGTTCTCTTTTGAATGTCCTTTCGAATTGTCGATTCGATCCAGTGTTGGTCGAACTGCTTGTGAGAAGTGACTCTTGCAGATGTAGCACACTCTCTTGCACTGTTGAACGAACCAATCATAGTCTGCTTCTGTGACGTTTTTGTCAGTGCTGCGATGTGCTTTCTGGTCTTGATAAATGTATGATGCAACCTTGTATTTCCAGTATTGCTTGGTGATTTTTATTTCACCAGATTGATCCACTCCATTGAAATCATCGTCAATATCAAAGTCCTTGTAGGCACACGCATATTTGATTGCTGAAGCATTCGCTGACAATGAGAGATTGTGCAACATATCCACTTTGTATTGGAAGTTCAGATCAATCAGATTGTCCAGAGGTGCAATCATACATTCGACATCTCTGATGTTGTAGAATTTCAGATATTCCCAACGGTTCTTGAAGCCTTGTTTGTTCCAATCATCAAGGTACATTTGGTAGTCAGTGTCGGACATTTCACTGTTGTTGAGACTGGAATAGAATTCATATTTGGAGAATGGTTCTTGTTTGCTCAGCACTGTATCGTAGTCTGATGAGTCGAATGATTCGTAAGCAAAGAATGATTTCTGAAGTGTAGTCTTGCCTTTGCAAGGCGTCGAGCTCTCGGCGAGAGTGTTTCCACCAAAAGCCTTTACTGCATTATCCAAGGTCATTGGTCCTGTGTACGACATCATGTCAATAAAGCGAAGAACCTGTTGTGTCTTCTCATGTCGGATCAGTACTTGTTTGTACTTCGTTGTGGATCCAAGGAAGCTCACCACTTTCCAATCCTTGTCGACGAGATCTCGGAAGATGAGATTGATGTCGAATCTGGAACTGTTGAATCCAATCACACTGACTTCATTTTGTGAGGGTATTTCCGGGTCTTCGTAGTAGTTGTCATCTCGTACTGTCTCAGCATATCTGAAGAGTTCTCTGATCCATTGCTTCACAAAGTCCTTTCCATCTCGAAGATCAAAGTAGATTGACTTCACACCTGATTTTGTTTTGATTGCAGATGCAACGGAGAGAGGCTTCAAGTGTGAGATCAGTTGTGTGTTGTCATCAGAGAATAAATTGTCAAGAATGAGATCTTCCATGGTTTCGAAATCGTAAGTGATGTAGTATTGTGTTGGTTTGAATTCGTCTTGTCTCTTGTGTGCCATCAGAAATTCAAATGTTCTATTGTTGAGAATATGTGGAACATATGGTCTTGGTGTCTTATCAAGTGAGATCTTCTTCACATGTTTTCCATCAAGTTCTTTGCACTCTCTGAGATGCTTCTCAAAATCTCTACTGAAGTTTTTATTCTTCACTTGGAATCCTCTTGACTGACAATACGGACAGAGCTTGTATCCAGTGATTTTCTCAGGGTCAACAATAAACATCACATGGACGAGAGTTGCCGTCAGTGGAATCATCAGAATTGGAAGAACAAGTGCATCATCATTCTCGTTGATGTACGATTGACTGAGGAAATACCGCTTCTTGTCTTCGTCATATTCATAAATGTGAACTGTGATGTTGAATTGAATCATTGCTTTCTCAATATCACATGCAATATCAAACCCAGGAAACTTCTGAAGATGTGGAGTCAATTGTCGAGATTGGAGATGAGTGAGATTCATCCATTGTGCGAACAATCTGTAGGCTTCACTGTTCCTCATATTGATTGATATTTTCTTACCTTGAACTTCAGGAAGTGTGAGGAATGAAAGAGCTTGAAAGAAGCAGATATTGTACTCAGAATCAATGTACCGAACATTCCTCGTTTTGATGTGTTCAGTGAGAATTGCATTGGCTTTTCCTGCAACTGGGAATCGATAGACTGCAACTAGAATGGAGTGGAATGCAATGTACATTGTCTTCGTATCCATCAGTGTTCTCTCTTGTGATTCTTTGATCAGATTGATCGCATATTTTGAATACTCGTTGATGTCTCCTGCACTTCTTATCACTGTCGGAAAACTCTTTGATGTGTTCTCCAATTCTGGTCTGAAGTCATTGTAAGTTGTCTCATCTTTGTCTTTTCTCTCGATGATCTTTCCAAAGTCAATACAAATCTTGAATGGATGATCTTTCTCTTTGTCGAACACTGCTTTAATGAAGGTTGTGATTTCTTCAACGTTCTTCAAGTGATTGTGGAAGTACAACTGATATGGTTTTCCATTATCCTCAACCTTCTCGACCTCATTCTTTTTGAACTTCCTTCGTGCATTCATGAGACAAGAATTGAATGCTGCTTTGTCACGCGGTTCAGCAAGTAATATGCATTCTTCAAATCCATCAAATGTCTGTACTTCTCTCTTTTCCATTTGTTCATTTTTCTTCTGAATGATTAACAGATTCTTCATCCAATGATCCATCAGCTTCTCTTCAATTGATTTCAGTTTCCACGTCATTTTGAACACTTGCTTTTTCAGTTCATCTTTGTTCACTCTTGGATTTTCTTTCATGATTTGCATTCTTGCTTTGCTGTCTTCTTCATTCATCATTGCATTGTTATTGTGCTCTTCCAGTTTGTGAATAAAATCATCAATCTGAAAGTTGGTAATATTCCTTATCTCTCCTTCAAAATGGAGATCTGGATTCTTGAGCATTGACAGGAGATATGCACGATGATGTTGGTAGTTTCTAATGTTTGGATTATATGTTCGATCATAGCCATGTTCATCCTTGAATTCAAAGGTGGTGTTTGGAAATAGCTCTCTTATTTTCGTGATGCTGTCTGTGACAAATTTCAGTGTCGCCGCCATTTACTACAAATTAAAAAATCCGAAAATAAAAAAAGTTGAGCGTTTATTTCTGTTTTCTCTGATGGGGCTTTATCGTTGCCTTTAGCCAGGAATCAAGTCTAATTCTGAACACTTCACTTCCGCCACTCTCTCGATAAGTGAATGGAACCAGAACTTTGGTGTACTCACCTACGAGCTCACAGTTGAATTTCTTCAATTCATTCTCCACAAACGATTGAGTGTAGTGTCGACGTTTCGCATTGTGAGGTCTGTTTCCTTGATTCCACAACTTTGGTTTTATTCTCCATTCAACTCCCTCATGAACATACGTCACCGGCACATTATTTCTGACATACTCAGGGACTAGCGAACAGTTCTCTTCTTTCATTGATTCAATTAATGCTTGTTCTGAACATACTCGACGTCTTTCGTTGTACATCGCAGTTGGATTCATTTAATACAAATTAAAAAATTCAAAAAATAAATTTTCATTCGTGATTTTATCGTTGGTGATCTTCCGAGACTTCGATCCTGTCATCGATGGGTTCGATCAGTCTTGTTTGATCGGAGAAAGTACTTCAATGGGACATGATCCTCTCATCTCATTCCTGACGACTCTTTACTGTTTCGTTTAGGTGTGTTTCTCTTTCTACTTTCACATTTGTTCTCTCTTCTTTTTTGTCTCTTCATTCTTGTTCTCGATCCTTCACTTTTTTCTTCTCCTCTCGTCCAGGTACATCACTTGGTTTTAGCTTCTGAAATTTCTTTTCTGACTCATTCATGAAAGGTTTGTTCTCACCATTGATAAATCTCTTCATAAAACTTTCTCTTGTACTCGATCTGATCGGACCAAACTCGACCTCTCACAGCTGATGAAGTATCGCTTCTTATCTCTGGAAAGTATGTTTCCCTTCTGACAAACAACTTGTTTGCTCTTCTTTTTTGATCATCTCTTTTTAAATTTCTTTTCTGACCTCTCACCAACTGATCATCTCGACTCCGACGGACTATCACCTCTTCCTTCTCGAAAGTGTGTTTCACCGAAGAATTTTTACTTGTTTGTTCTCTTTTTTGTTTAATCTTTTCCTAAGACTCATTCTTGTACCGTCATTTTCACTTCACCTTTTGTCTTCTCTTTTTCTCTCTCCACTTCACTCTTGGATTTTCATTGTCACTTCATTCTTATTTTCTCTTCATTGTCTCTCACTTTTTTCAAAAATTAAAGTTGAACATGAGTTCTAAAATTTTTGATCAACTTTTTGGTGCTCGAAATTTCTCGATCGATCGTCGATTTTGATTCAGAAGGTACGCCGCTTTGTTTTACTTTCTATTGACCTTGAATTCATGTTCTCCCTCTTTTGACTTTCTCATTTTAACTCTTCTCTTTTGATAAAACTCATTCTCGGACTCAATTTTGCTCTTTTCAGTCTTCTTCATTCAGGTACAGCACGGTGTTTTAGGCTCTGATCAATGTGGATCCGACTGGAGATTAACCGGTTTGTTCACTTTCTTTGCTCATTCTTTCCTAAAAACAAGTAGTGTACCAGATCGAAACGATCAAAACAGTCACCTTCGAATTGGGTACACGATCGCGCTTTATCGTTCACAGAATGTGGCATTACCGAAATGAACCTGGTATGCTCACGTTTTTTGATTAGTTCACTTTTTAAAACCCATAGTTAACTCGATGTCAATGATCCTCACATCTGAGGTACAGTATGGTGTTTTAGAATTCGAAAGAATGTGTCACTGAAGGATTGAAATTGGTATCCTCTGTTTCCACATTCATTCTTTCTTAAAATCAATTTGTGTACCAGATAAAGCGGACTGAAGAGTGACCATCCAATCGAGTGAAGCATTGCTGTTTATGGTCGCAAAGGATGTCTCACAACTGGAACTAAACTGGTATTCTCTTGTTTTTTATTTATCTAATTCTAAAATTCAATTATGAACACAATAGAAACAATCCACAGTGCCCGCTCAATATCAATTCTCCAATTATGTTTTAAGATTCACAAGTATGTTTTTCTAAACTCAGTTCACATGGATTAGACTACATTGGTTTCGTTCGCGCATAAAAATCATTTTGTAACCTTGATCTCGTCGTTTTTTACTCTCCTCGTTTCTTTCGTCCCTCACTTCACTTTATTGTTTGATTGCCACTTCATTCACTTTTGTTTGCTCTTTGTTTGTGAAATTTCGATTCACGCGTTCATAAAACTCATTTCTGAACCAGGATCTCGTTGGTTTTGATCTTCTCGTTTCTTTCGTTCCTCACTTCACTTTATCGCTTGATTCTCACTTCATTCACTTTTGTTTGCTCTTTTTATGCGAAATTTCGATGAACGCGTTCATAAAACACATTAGTGTACCTCAATTCTCACTTCATCCACTTCACCATTCACTATTGTACTTGCTCACTTCATTGTACCTTGTTTCAATCTCTTTTTGTCAAATTAAGCAAAAAAGTCAAAAACAATGAAGACATAATGATGTGCGCGTGAGGTGTGAACGACGGAAAAAAGGGTTGTGAAATGAGGTAAATGAGAGTGTCTTATGAACGGATAAGTGGTGAAATGGAACAAAGAAGATGAGTGATACAATATGCTGAAATGAGTTTTTGTTAAAACAAACATACGGACAAGATATGGGGAAAAAGACGTAAAATCAACTTTATAGAAAAAGTACCGAACAAAAGTGTTAAAAAATTCAGCCACTCCCTCCTCAGAACGTGAGAAAGGGAGGATGATATGTGAAAACACATACAAAAATGACGGTGACTGAAAGTGAGGTGAAAATGTGGTGAATCAAAGGTGTGTGCAAAAAAAGAGGACTAATGAAGTGGGAAAACAGGAAATCTCAAAAAAGCGTCGCTAGGACGCGAATGCGAAGAATTTAGAAGATCTAGCGTTAAAAATGAAAATTGGCAAAAAAGTGTCCGAAGGATCGTGACGTGAAAAGGTTCATACCTAAAGTCGCCAGAAGGCGTTCTTATCCGATCTAACACAAAAAGGCGTCATAAGAGGACGATTCCTGAGCGAAAGATGATGGAAGACAGGGTCCATACCGTATCTCGAAAAATTCGACTCGTAAAAATCCTCAATGGGTCGGATCAAACATTTTTTCCAAAAAGTGTTTTTTATCGCGACTCTCACCTTTCAAAATCGATTTTGTAATTTTAGAAGATGTTTGAGGTGGTTTTGAGACATAAAGTAGTGGTTAGTAGCGAAATCTGAAAATCGACTTTTTGGTCACTTTTTTGACCACAGTTCGGTACGTAGCTCCACGAATTCTCAACCGATTTTCATCAGAATTGTTTTGATCGACGACTCACATCGTCCCCGACATTTTAGAATTTTTTTCGATTTTTTTCGAAGTGGTTCTCAAGTTGGATTCACTTTGTTCGAGTTCAAAAGTGAAAAAACATCGAAAAAAGTGACAACATTTTTGGATTATGACAAAAATTTGCTTCAAAATTGACGCTTAAAATGAGGTCAAAATATTGGACATATTTCTGGAATTTAGGTCAAATATTGGCATCATTGAAATGGCCTAAATTCCTTTTAATACAAGATTTAGAAATGGTCAATTGGAATTGACTTTTCGTTTCTGATTTCAATGACTATTTCAATCTGGTTCCCAAATCGTCTACTATACTACTTTGATCCCAGTGAGTGTAGCAATCAGTGCACATAAATCACTTTGGTTTGTGATCAGTTTCTTCGATGGTTCAATGAGATTATTCAATAGTTTCTTTTCACAAGCGAATGCGTTCTTGTACACAAGCAATAGTTGATCTTTGAATGCTGCAATATTAGATTCGTATTCTCGTAGCGGAATTGTTCGACATTGAATGGGAGCTGATGGATATGTCTCCAGCGGTGGATGGTAAGCACCTCGTTCGCTCTCCATCTCCACATTAGCACTTTCCTCACTATTTAACCTTCCAGAATTCGAACCTTTATTGTCGATGATGACATTGTTGGTGATTGATGTTGGTACTGAAGAAGAACTTGTGCGTTTCGTAAATTGACAACTTAGAAGTGGTTGCATCACTTTCTATTAAAATAAAAAAATATATATTTATGTTTTTAATCTCCACTTTCATTTTCACTTTCAACTTCTCCCATTTGTTTCTGCAACTGAGCAAATCGATATTAGTCTGGCATTTGAGATTGGTATGTGGTGATATCTCTTGTTTGGTATGCTTTTCCTTTAATATCATTAGCAATTGTTGATATGTCAGCTGAATAGTGATTGAAGAATTGTTCCAAATATGTTTTATCACTCTCGATCAATTGATAAAATCGTGGATAAACCCGTTCCTTAAAGTCTTTTCTTTGTTTGATTTTCTTCCATTCGTCTGAAGTACGATCGTAGCCTTGAACATTATCTGTAAGCCATTGATCCCACAACATTGAACCAACTTTGGATTGAATAGAATTGAACACAATATTGTGAATCACACCTTTGCTGGTATCAACTGGATTTGTTTTGTTGGCGCGATATAACTTTAATACATTATTCATCCATTCTCCAGCAAGTTTCTTCATTATTGCAAATGGTTGATTCAGTCGCTTCTTCTTTGCTTCTTCATTGCTAACTTCTTTGTAGTTTGATGGTAGTTCATTTTGACCATGTTTGACAAAATCATAATGCCGATTGACACAACAATCGGTGTGATCATTCTGTTGTTCTTTCAAAGCAAATTGACATTCCCAGAAGCCCCAATTGCACAATCAGCAATTATTTGAGAGGTCCACCTGACCTTCAAATGCTCAGAAACGATTTGAATGATTCCGAACGTTGTTTGTATTGATTCTTGTCAACAATGAGATCAAAAATGTTCAGGTCAACATCGATTTTTCAAGTTTTTTCCCTTTTTCACACAAATCCATTGAAACCAACAGTTGAACCACTTCGAAAAATTCTGAAAAAATTCTAAAATCTCGGGGACATAGTCGGTCGTCGACCAAAAGAGGTTTGATCAAAATCGGTTGAGAATTCGTGGAGTTACGTACCGAACTTTGGTCCAAAAAGTGACCAAAAAAGTCGATGTTGCGATTTTGCTACTATGAACTGCTTTATGGCTCAAATTGTGTTCAAACACGTTTGATTGTGACGGAAATCATTTTGAAAGGTAGGATTTTCGATAAAAAGCACTTTCTGAAAAAAAAGTTTGATCCGACCCATTGAGATTTTTTACGAGTCGATTTTTCCATGAAAAGGTATGGACGTTCGGGACTATGTCCTTTTGATCACTTTTTGCCCTCTTATGGTGCTTTTGTGTGTTAAACTGCTTGTTGACGCCTTTTGGTGTCATTCATCTCGGAAAACTTTTGACACCTCATCGTTCAGACATTTTTTCTTCAATTTTCATTTCTCACTATTTTCGCTTCTTCCACTTCACAATTATGTTCATCCGAGGCTTTTCAGAGATTTTTTCTCACCTCGTGACATTAGTTCACTTTTTATGACCGTTTTTCACTTCACCATCTTGAAGACACCATTTTCACACTACTTGTCTCTTGAAACTTTTTTTATCGCATTTTCACCTATTGTAGGTCCTTTTGGACCATACAAGGAAGCTATGGTTGAAATTTCAATTTGTTTCATACATTTGTTGTCTCACAATGTTGACTTTACGACTTTTCACTTCACAACTTTTCACTGTATTTTGATGTTTGTACGCCACTTCAGCCCCTTCTTTCTCTCACCTCACCTTCCACGTTTACCATTTCATTCGCTCGAATTGATCTCTCATTCCTCTCAATTTACAAGCGTTTGTTCCGTCATCTCACCCACTTTAGCACATAATTATGTTCGGTTTTTCATTGTTTTTTTCACATAATTGGACAAAAAGAAGGTGAAAAAAGGTAAAACGAAACGGGCAAGGATAATATCAGATGGTGAAATGGTGATCGTCAAAAACGGTGTGAAATGTGGCACCAATTGTGTGATTTGAGTCTGTCTTCACCTTTTTATGTCTTAGAAAGAACAAAAAGATTTCAAATAAGTCAGTGAAATGTTGAATTTTACATAAAAGTTTCGAGATCTCAACGCGACCGTTGAATTGCGGATCTCTGCAAAACTTCGGAAAGTTGAATAAACGGAGATTAGTCCAGTGTAGTTGAGAAAAGGTGTGAACGAAAGAAACATGAATGAAGAGACCAAAAAGAATAAACACTGAGAAAAAGAGGAACGAACAGGTGACAAAAATGAAACAATAACGAACGAACATAACGTGAATGTTAGACTAAAAATAGCTCAAACCGACCTGAAATGACGAGAAAATGAAGGAGACATACTCAATTTTACACAAAAGTTTCGAGATCTGCGAACGATCCTTCAACCTTGAAAATCTCAGAAAAAGTTGGTAAAAGTGAAAAAATGAAGCATACTGTGTCAATCCTGAGCATCAGAGGAATCCAAAACACGGATTGCCAGAACGAATAACAACTTTCGAGAACATGAGTGATCGATCCCATATTTTGGTTATTTTTTGGAAAATACAAGGAAAGTGTTATTGACATTGTCGGCTCTAGAATATGTTGGTAAAAAGAAAGAAAGTGATTGAACATAATTTCATTGTTTCCAAAATTGTTTTGACTTTTTTTTTGTATAAAATGAACCCGAGAGAAAAGTTGATTGAATCAATGAAAAAAGAGAACTGTGAACTTGTTTCTGAGTATGTCCGGAGTACAGAACCAGTCATCTATGTTCATGAAGGTGTTGAGTGGAGAATAAAACCAAAGTTGTGGAATCAAGGAAACAGACCACACATGTCACAACGTCGACACTACACTCAATCGTTTGTTGAGAATGAACTGAGGAAGTACAACTGTGAGCTCGTCGGTGAGTACAAGCAGGTTCTAACTCCATTCACATATCGAGAGATTGGTAGTACTGAAGTTTTCAAAGTGCGACTAGATTCGTGGCTGAAGGCAAAGAAGAAGCCACATTTGAGGAAGCCCAAATAATCACTCAACTTTTTTTATTTTTTATTTTTTTAATTCGTAGTAAATGACACAACTCTGGAAAGTGAAGGAACAAATTAGAGAGGTTAGAGAACTCTTTCCAAACACTCAATTTGCATTTACTGATGGTCGAACATACAAACCTGACAGCCCAAACAAGCAACATCACTATTCATTTCTCCTGGCAATGCTTCAACACCCAGATGTTGGATATCGAAATCCTAATCCAACAGCATATCTTAATATCAATTTAATGCCAAAATTCCTTCAAGAAGTTAGAAACCAACGACAAATGGAACAAGCTCAATTCATTCAGAAACAGAATGAAACAAACAACAATGCAATGATGAATGAAGAGGATAAAAACGTAATCATCATTGACATGAAAGCAAATCCAAGAGTGAACGAAACTGAATTGAAAAAACAAGTGTTCAAGATCACAAAGAAACTGAAATCAATTGAAGAGAAACTGATGGATCACTGGATGAAGAATCTGTTGATCATTCAGAAAAAGAATGAACAGATGGAATCGAGAAAAGTGAAGCAATTTGATGGATTCAATGAATGCATCTTACTTGCTGAACCAAGAGACAAAATTGCCTTCAATGAGTGTCTGACAAATGCACGAAAGAAGTTCAGAAAGAATGAGGTCGAGAAGGTTGAAGAGAATGGAAAACCTTATCAGTTGTACTTCCACAATCATTTGAAAAACGTTGAGGAAATCACCACCTTCATCAAGGCAGTCTTCGACAAAGAGAAGGATCGTCCATTCAAGATCAGCATTGACTTTGGAAAGATCGTTGAGAGAAAAGACAAAGATGAGACACTGTACAATGATTTCAGACCAGAACTGGAGAATACATCAAAAAGTTTCCCAACTGTGATTAGAAGTTCAGGAGACATCAATGAGTATTCCATGTACGCGATCAATCTCATCAAGGAATCACAAGAGAGAACACTGATGGACACAAAGACAATGTTCATTGCCTTCCATTCCATTCTAGTTGCAGTTTATCGATTTCCAGTTGCAGGAAAAGCAAATGCAATTCTCACTGAACATATCAAAACGAGAAACATTCGATACATTGATTCTGAGTTCAACATCTGCTTATTTCAAGCACGATCATTCCTTACTCTTCCTGAGGTTCAAGGAAAGAAGATATCAATTAAAATGAGAAACACCGAAGCATACAAACTGTTCACCAAATGGATGAATCTCACCAATCTCACTTCTTCTCAATTCACTGAACAATTGCGAAAATATCCTGGATTCGATATTGCATCAGACATGGAGAAAACAATGCAATTATTCAATATTACAGTTCATATCTATGAATATGATGAAGACAAGAAGAAGTATTTCCTCAGTCAATCGTATGTCAACGAAAATGATGATGCAAGAGTTCTCCCACTTCTGATGATTCCGCGTACTGCAACTCTCCTTCATGTGATGTTCATTGTTGATCCTGAGAAATTAACTGGATACAAACTCTGTCCCTACCGTCAATCAAGAGGATTCCAAGTCAAGGATACGAACTTCAAGAGATATTACGAGAAGCATCTTGCTGAGTGTAAAGAACTGGATGGAAAACATGTGAAGAAGATCTCACTTGATAAAACACCAAGACCATATGTTCCACATATCCTCAACAACAGAACAAATGAATTTCTGATGGCACGCAAGAGACAAAACGAATTCAAACCAACACAATACTACATCACTTATGACTTTGAAACAATGGAAGATCTCATTCTTGACAATTTATTCTCTGATGACAACACACAACTGATCTCACACTTGAAGCCTCTCTCCGTTGCATCTGCAATCAAAACAAAATCAGGTGTGAAGTCAATCTACTTTGATCTTCGAGATGGAAAGGACTTTGTGAAGCAATGGATCAGAGAACTCTTCAGATATGCTGAGACAGTACGAGATGACAACTACTACGAAGACCCGGAAATACCCTCACAAAATGAAGTCAGTGTGATTGGGTTCAACAGCTCCAGATTTGACATCAATCTCATCTTCCGAGATCTCGTCGACAAGGATTGGAAAGTTGTGAGCTTCCTTGGATCAACAACAAAGTATAAACAAGTATTGATTAGACACGAGAAAACACAACAGGTGCTTCGATTCATCGACATGATGTCATACACAGGACCAATGACCTTGGATAATGCAGTCAAAGCCTTCGGAGGAAAGACAACACTTCAGAAATCATTATTTGCTTACGAATCATTTGATTCATCAGACTACGACACAGTACTGAGCAAACAAGAACCATTCTCCAAATATGAATTCTACTCCAGTCTGAACAACAGTGAAATGTCCGACACTGACTACCAATTGTACCTTGACGATTGGAACAAGCAAGGATTCAAGAACAGATGGGAATATCTGAGATTCTACAACATCAGAGACGTCGAATGCATGATTGCACCACTTGATAATCTCATTGATCTGAACTTCCAATACAAAGTGGATATGTTACACAATCTCTCATTATCAGCAAATGCTTCTGCAATCAAGTATGCATGTGCCTACAAGGATTTTGATATTGATGCTGACTACAACGAATGTGACGAATCTGGACCAATCAAAATCACCAAACAATACTGGAAGTACAAAGTTGAAGGATACAGGTATCAAGACCAGAAAGCTCATCGCAATACTGACAACAATGTCACTGAAGCAGACTACGACTGGTTTGAACAAAAGTGCAAGAGAGTTTGCTACATCTGCAAATGTCACTTCACACAAGCAGTCAAACCAACATTGGACAGAATCGACAATTCGAAAGGACATTCTAAAGAGAACGTGAAGATCTGTTGTGATTACTGCAACACCTACAAGTCAGACCATGATGAATATCTCACAAGATTGAGAATTCAATTGAAGAAGTATTGCATCTGGAAATCATTTCCAATGACTCTGACACATGCGCAGACCTATCACAAGCTGAGGGCAGCAGTGACAGGTGGATTATCTAATGTTCAACATAGACAGAACATCAAAAACGTGACACCAATCAATCACTTCAAGTTCGAAAACGGTAAGGTTATTTCCACTGATACAGAACATAAAATGACTCATGTCTGCGGCGTTGACTTCAATTCACTTTATCCAAGTGCTTTCTCATCAATCAAGAACAAGAACAATCCATACACGAAACATAGAATGTACATGCCAGGAAGATGTTTGTACACAGCCACAGGAGACAAAGAATGTCGGGAGATCGTAGAGGACAAGAACCAGAAGACACTGTTTGTTGCTGAATTGAAGGGACATATCGATGAAAAGTACATAAATGAGTTCATTAACTTCCCACCAATCTTCAGAAACATTGTGGTCAATACGACAGAAGAAAACATTGGAGAGAAGACCTATTCGTTGATGAAGAAGCATGGATTGAAGACTGATGACAAACAACGGAAGCTGACCCAACTCTTGAGCACACACAATCAGTACATGTTCTTTTCGACATACTATCTCTGGTTCCTCATCGATTATTGCCACTTCATTGTAGACGATATTAAGACTGTGATGGTATTCTCGAGACACGCTGGATTTGAACCATTTGTGACCTCATTTATGAATGATCGAATAGAAGCAATGAAGGTTGGAAACAAGGGAAAGGAACAATTCTGTAAGACCAACTTGAATGGAAGTTACGGATATGATGGAATGAACACTGAGAAGTACAACTCAATCACAATCTGCAATGAGAAGAGAACATACTTGAAACAAATGATGAAAGGATTTGTGGCGACAAGAGAGATCAATGATGACAACTACATCGTGATTGAAGACAGAGAGAAAGCATCGTGTAAAACTTGTCTGCAAGAAGCAGTGTTCACACTCGACAATGCCAAGTTCTGGTATCTGAATTTCATCTACAATTTCATGTACAAATGCCTAGACATGAACAAGATTCACTTCTGTGAGGGAGACACTGACTCTGCATATTGGGCAATTTGTGGTGATCCAAATGCTGGTATTCATCAACAATTTGAACACGTGATTGCTGACAAGGAATTCTATGATGCTCACAAATATGAATGGTTTCCCAATCCTGAAAAAGGTGTCGATGATGAGAAGAAGTTGTTGGGATTAGCAATTGAGAAGGAAGGTGAACAGATGATCTGTCTTGCACCCAAGTGTTACTCGCTCGATGAGAAATGCAAAATCAAAGGAGTGTCTCTGAAGAAAACAACAATAACAAGCAACGACTATGTGAAGTGTCTCAATGGAGAAAAGACTGTGACAACAACATTGAACTTCCAAACGAGAAGAGTTCATTCTGACGATGACACCAATGGATTTGAGATTGCGAAAATACAACAACAGAAACTCAGTCTCAGTGGAATTCATCTGAAGGCAATCGTACTTGAAAATGAGTCCTGTCCTCCATTCATTCATGGACTGAAAGCAACTGATTATATAATTGAATAAACACAAACTTTATTTTTGTAGAAATGGATCTACAAGAAATCAATACAGTTGTGAATCGACTCCTTCGATGTACACAGTATTCCAAGAACTTTATTGCCGAAATCTGGCAAAGTTCAACACAAAGGTTACCAAGCTATCATGTCTCTGATAGACGGGGTGAATACATTGGGAATGATGAAACATAATTCGAGGATTGGTTCAATGGAGGTCTCTCTCCAAATTTATCCCTATACGACGGTAAAAAAGTCGTACAACAGTTTGTTAAAGGATTCTTAGGATCAAAAATTGGCATGAAACACTGTGAACAAGCATACAAAGCGTATCAACAATACCATCGCGATGTGACTTCCCCACCAATGGTTCGGAGTCCTGCAGAGGCAACGCAAATCCCAACAAGAATAGAGATTCAACCACCACTATCTCCAGTCTTTCCTGGACAGAAGAGAAATTTGAAATCGATTGGTTCAGAATATGAATATCCAATGAAGGAGAGAAGGTTCGAAGAGTACATACCAACAACACAACAAGTTCTGCAAAAGTAGGAACAAATGAAAGGAATGTTTGACCATCAACAAAGAAACGATTCAGAAGAAGAACAAATCAGTGCTGAGAACTCAATTTTGAATAATCAAAAGCAAATGGAACACTTCATTACCTCACACATTCTGGAGTCAAATAAAAATAACAGAAACACATTTGTTCGAGCCTCAATTAACAGAACTATTTCGAACGATGATCTTGACTTCATTCTGACTCACACAAAACAAATCCCATTTGGTGGACGATCATTTCAGGACTGGTACGATGAATATACTCACAGATGGGATTCTGCACATCCGAGGAAAATCCAGAGGGAAAAAGGAGGCGATGCAATGATTATTCATCCACCAACAATTCCGAGAACAACAGAGAAAATCCAGTATCCGTTTCGATCAAAAATGCAATTCATGTCCAAAGACATCACTGGAGATTCAGAAAAGACATCAGACAAAAAGGTTCCACAGAAATGTGACAGACCGTACTTCTCTCCCAAGTTTGGATCCTGGGAAATTGATCTTGTCTTTATCCAATCACCAACGTCGAAAACAGTTCTTCAGATCTACCTCTTTGCCATTAACGTCAACACGAAATATTTGGTTGTGATTCCTGTCCTGGATAAATCATGGAGCAAAGTCAAGACAGCAATCAATGACCTGATTCATCATCGTGACGTTCAGGTGAATAACATTCGAGGTGATGGTGAAGCAGCATTGACAAGTGGAGAAGCACAAACGTATTTCAAGCAACAGAAAGTCAGCACATATTTCACAAGTTCATCATTCACAAATCACAATCGAATTGTTGATCGAGTGTTCAGAACAATCAGAGATGGATTCCAAGACAATGCAACACAGATGGCAAATCATTCAATGATGAATCAGATGGTGGAATACTACAACATGACTCCACATCGAGCATACTGGAACAAATTCACTCCACAGCAGGCACAAAACAATCGTGAAATCGAAGCTCTGTACATCTCCAGTTGTGAAGAGCAATTAAAGAACATTCAACGACAACAGACAACACAACTGCTTTGGCGATACAAACCAGGAAACATTCTGTTGATTCACCTTGATTTGGACAAGACTGTTGCTAAGTTTCAGAAGAAGCGAAGACAGTTTCAATTTGTAGGTCAGTTCATTGAATACAAACACGGAAATGTGGTGGCAAAACTTCTGAATGGACTCACATGTCTCCCAAAAATAGTGTACGTTCCAATCCAACACACCAAGTTCCATGCAGACTCAATTGACAATTTAACTCCTGAGTTCATTAAAGAGTTCAATTTAGTTTAAATCAAACCTGTTTCGAATATTTTTATTCAATTGAAATGTCATCACTGAAAATTTTAGAACCGTTTGATCCTGAACAGAAATGTTTTGAAAACATCTATGACTTTCAGAGACATTTGGAAAAGAATAGAGAAGAACTGAATACATACACAACTCAGAAACTGAACAGGTTAATCAGAATTGATGGATACAGAATCACAAAAATAAGAGGTGAGATAGCACTGAGAAAAGCAAGCAATGAGAACAACGGTGAATCCTCGATTGATCAAAGACTTTCAGACATCGAAGAATCAATTCGAACACTGACAGATACTCTCAGCATGAGGATTCGAAGTCTTGACGAGACTATTGGTAACCTTATTCAAGACTTAACGGACAGTTCGGTTTAAACCTTCTTTGTTGATCTCTGTCAGAGCAACTCCATCAGTGTTGTATCGAAGAATGACTGCTTCACATTTTTGTTTTCGTTGATACACATTCCAGAATTGTCGAATGTCAATTGGTGAGTTCAACTGAGGATAGACTCGACTGATTCGTTCTTTGTTGAATCCTCCAAAGATCCACATTGAATCAATGTTTGACTTCATGTCTGCTGACAAACTGAAGAGCTCATGCATTGTCAGAAAGAATGTGAATTTCGGTTGTCGATTCTCCAGTAACAAGTCCATCATTGTCATTCTATTTTTGGATGTTCTTCGTTCACCTAGGATTCTGCGACAGTCATCAAGGAGAATAATTGTTTGGAGATTCTTCACTGAGAAATCATCAATGTAAAGAGTATCTAAGAGATCCTCTCGACACTCATCAGTTATTCTGTCTTGCCATTGGTTGTCAATGATCTCTTCATACGCTGCTTTTGATTCAGAGAGTTCCAACAGAAATGGAAGAGCATCTTCATATTTGACTTTCACATACGGAACGTTCAGTATTGGTTTGAATTTATCGAAGGTTGGATCGATGTTCTTATCGGTGACGAAGACAAAGAGATGAAACAATTCATTTCTTACTTGAACATTTTGGAGCTTGGCAACCTCTCGAAGAGCATTGAATGTTTTTCCACTTCCTCTATTTCCAACCAGGACATTCACACTGTTGCGATTGAAATTTAGGTCTGGATGAATCTGTGATTGAACTTCATGAGACACATTCCTACTAGATGCTTCACTCAGTTTTGCATTCACGTATGCTGTAAGAGAAGAGGGTTCCACCCTCCGCGAAACCAAAGGTTTTGTTGTTGAAGATACGGGCGATGCCCTCAGAATGGAATTCGTTCTTTTCATTTATGATTTCTCTCTAATTAAAATATAGTTTTGGATTTTTTATTTTGTCTGAAAACACAATGTCGCAAAAGATTCAGTACGTACCAGTAAGAAGAAAAGCACCAGCGAAGAAACCAAAAATGAGATATGATCAGGGGGCTTTGGATGCAATGAAAAGAATCTATGCTGATGATGACATTCGCACCAAATTCAATTCTGCACTCAGTAGTGTTCCATCAGCGTTAGAATACATTGAAAGGACTGGACAAAACTGGAGAGTGGAAATGGAGAAACATGGAAAAGTTCCTGATGTGATGGTATACGACAGAGACAATGGAGATCTGGTTGCAGCGAATGGTTTCGTGCTTGCATCATACAACAGTCGACCTGTAGTCGAGACATACTATTCAATGAATCCAACACCAGATATGCGAAGACAAACTCCATACTCATCATTTCGTCAAGATCATGGAAGAAGAATCAAAGCTGCACACAACAACTTCCTCAAGACTGGAGAATACGCTTTGCCTGGAAGCTATCGTGAAGTCAACTACCAAGAAATGCAAGCACAACGATCACAACAACCTTATGCAATAATGAAGAAAGCTGTTGGTGAATTCATGACCAATGTTTTGAAGCTGTATCGAGCCAGTCGAGAACAACCTGCAGACACTGGGAAAGGAGTGTTGGACAATATGGTTTTCAATTCAATTCAGTCTAAAGTTGCATCAAAGATGTGGGATCAGTGGCTTGAAGATTATGATGAAGGTTTCATCAGCTCAAATCCAGATCATCAGAGAACGAAAGCAAGAAAAGCGTTTAAGGAACAAATTCATCCACAGTTTCTCGAAATCATCACAAAAACAGAAGAACTGCAAACTTTCCTTGGTCGTTATTCAGCAAACATCTCAACATTTGTGAACGAACAGACAACTGCAGTGTACCGAACAAGAACGGGAGATATCGGAAGATACCAAACAGGACATATGCCTGAATATACTCGATTCGCACACTTGGAGAAAGATATGAGTGATTCAAAACATAAATATATATTTTTTATTTTTATAGAAAGTGATGCAGCCAATTCTAAGTTGTCAATTTCCGAAACACACAAGTTCTTCTTCAGTTCCAACGTCAATCACCAACAATGTGATCATCGATAACAAAGGAGCAACTTCTGGAAGATCAAAACTCGAAGATCGAAATGAACAATGCGCGAATGTCGAACTAGACAATGTTCAGGAACGTATGATCCACCACTTGAGATCTACCCATCTGCACCAATCCAAAGTCGTTCAATCCCACTTCGTGAGTACATCCAACATTGCAGCATTCAAAGATCAATTGTTGCTTGTTTACAAGAATGCATTTGCTTGTGAAAGAAACTACTGAATAATCTCATTGAACCATCGAAGAAACTGATCACAAACCAAAGTGATTTATGTGCACTGATTGCTACACTCACTGGAATCAATAATGTGGTGATTGAACTGGATGATTTGTCTGACAAGTGTCTATGTCTGAATAAACTACCAATCTTTCGAACAATTTTTCAAGATTCTTTGTTGGTGGAAGATATAGGCAGAGTAGTATTGCCTTCAACAGAGCATACAACACTATACTCAACTATGGAATTTCATTGAC
>JARBJD010000695.1:0-22689 GCA_033064195.1 Blattamonas nauphoetae | reverse complement strand
GACGACAGGAGAGCGGACGATGGGAGGAGAGCGGACGAAGGAGGAGAACGGACAAAACGAGGACCACTTCAAAGCGAGTTCCAATCATCTCTGATTGTTAAATCTGGTCTAACAGCTGTCAGGCTATTGATTTCTGTATTTATGTCACTCTTACAAATCTCACTCCATCGCCAGTTCTCATTTACGTATTTTACACGAATATGTCAGGGTTGTTGTCAAAAGAATCGATCGTGGTGACTTGCCCATGGGGTGAAGTGAAGAAGTTTGTGAACACAATACCCGACGATTATTTTGGTTTCATTACAAAATGAATGAAGACAATCCAATTGTAGCTCGAGTATCCACATACCCGATCATGTCACCAATCCACTTGTGAAACCCCAAAATCATGGGCCAGTCCAAAAAGTTGAGTCAGGTGACTGGTGCCCATGCCTAAGTTCTTTCAAAGAACAGGGTTATTTCAAAATACCCAAGTTCTTTCAAATTAAGACCCACAACAAAACATTTTACCAACTTAACACTCATAATTCACCTGAGATCCATTTCTTAACATTCGCAAACAGTGTGTGAAAGGGAAAAAACCCGTGTTTTTTTGTTTCAAGGAAGATCAGTTGACCATCACATTCATTTTTAACTTTTTCCTCGCCGACAGCTGATCTCTGAGAGACTCAACCAATATGTTAAGAAACGATGGTATTGACTCCAAAAACTTACCATAATATCGTGAGATGGTCTCCTATTTCAATCAATCCTTTCAGAAATGTGAGATCTCTCGTTGCAACAAGAAACACAGTGTTTGACGAGAATTCTAATTCAATTAGTGATATTTCGGTACTTGTTGGTGTTCCTTTGGCGACTTCCACGCCAGTTTGAAGAGAACACTGCCTGTACCGTCTGCTTCAAGTTCGAGGAGACGAAGCGCGTATTCTCGTTCACAGATGGCAAACCGAGTAAACCAAATCCCACCGAGACAGAACGTCCTTACAGGAACAGTGATGCCTTGTAGAATGACACAACAATCATGCTGATCGCAGGCGAGTGACAGGAAGAAATCGTGACTGACTTTGTCTTTACAAGTATTTGGTTGGTTTCTGGAGTCTTTCAGGAGAGACTGGAAGAGAGAGGGTGATGATGTGGAAGACTTCGTCTGTCTTGGTCTGAACCAAGAACAAAAGTTTGGGGAGATCGCTGGTCCAAAAAAGCCGGAGAAGTTGACTGTTCAACGATTTCGTTCGCTTTCGACGTTAATGCTGGTATGTTGGACATATGGGACAATTTTTGATGCTCGGAGGACGATTTGAACTCGAATGGTGAGGCGTGGACATTCAGTCTTCGGTCGTTCTGTGGAGACTGACTATGACGGGTCTTTGAGTAAGTTGGCGACACAGGTTGAGATTTAAAGATTTGTGGCGAATGGACCGAAGTTTGGTGAGATCCGTGGTACGCTTCATGATGGAGCTTTGTATTGGTGTCGTATCAGAACTGACAATGTAGGAACGCGGGATATCAAAGAACTTCCACATCCAGTGGGAAATTGAGGATATCATCTTCTCTCTCTTCTGCAACCGTTCGAACAAATTGATCAGTATCTTCATGCAGTCACTCATCAATCCTTGGTCGTCTGACTCGCATAAAACCTCGGACAGTGTGAGTATGGCGAGACGGAGTGGATTTGAAGTCTCTTTTTCGACTGCATCTGGAACTTTGGTTGCCGGCGATGAATCTGGTTGGTTGGCTGAGAATCGGGCTGTTTTGCTTCGTAAACATCTCCATTTTCCAGATTTTGTGAGGTATCTGATCAAAATATGGCAGAGAACAGCGTGCATTCCTGTTAGTTAAAGAACGTGATGGATTGAAAAGTGAAATGGGGCTGATCTAGTGGGACGCCTCCTAAGTAACTAAAATCAAATCTTTCATCATTTTACATCGTTATCTTCACATTTTGTCACTTCTGGTACGCTTTTGAGATGCCTTTGGATTAGAAAATTGTGACAGGGGGTTAAAAAAATGTTATGGTGCCTAATTCAAAATAAGTTTGGCCTTTCTGAAATAAGTGGATGATTTCAAAATAACTAAGTTATTTCAAATTTCTCATAGTTCTATTCAAATACACACCCTTCTTTTGAAAGACCATACTTCATTCAGTTTGGGTCTAGTCTGTTCAAAAAAGATGTTGATCTGTTCAAAAAAGATGTTGATCTGTTCAAAAAAGATGTTGATCTGTTCAATAAATGCATCCCATTATAGTGTTTTTTCGCACCAGGACTCATTTCTTAGTCAGACTCATATACCTTTTTGGAGAGTCGCATTTGACAGATAGTAACTTAAAAGATGGTGTGTCTTCTTCTTCGTGTGAAAGATGCACATTTTGTTGACATTTTCTGACCACATTTTTCATCCTCGTTCTTTGCTCTCATTGTTCGTCTTTTTCTCATCCAGGCCTCGAACCTTCGTTAAAACGCAATTTTACTCTGCAGATTGAGTTTTCAGCATTCTTCAGTTCCACTTATCTACTTTGAAGATCGCTCAAATTCACCATTGATTCTGTGGAATGTATGCGATTTAAACACATTTTCAAATCCTCCTCTCTCACAATCTAGGTCTGTTGATATTGTTATGAATCCTTATACTGTTGTAGAATAGGTCATCAGGTCACAATCCATCACAAAACCATCGATCGTAAAATCTCTCTTAACCGGTCCATAATCTGGCTTTCATGTGTTTCCTCTCTTTTATTCATCGTTTTTCGTAGATAACTCGACTAATTCTTGCAATCTGATCAAATTACCAACATTTCTTCTCCATTGTTGAAAAGTCGTTATCTTACCGCGAATATCCATCTTTGAACTTGCTTTCACTTTTCTAGACATTCATTCCCTTTGATTCTTCTCTTTTCTCCTTTTTAGCGGTGTTTCATTTCATATCCATTCCACAGGAACCACTTCAAATAAACTCTGCTTGGATCTTTTGATTGACCTTTGAAACTCTCCTGAACGTTGGATTTTCATTTCAAAACCCCACTCATTCTAATATTTCTCCTTTGCAAGGATATGAACAATCATACGGTCGGAAATATCGTCTCGTTCACTTGTTAACGCTTATCGCGTCGATACATTTTTTCTGGGACGATCCGATTCCTTATTTCCAACCCAGACACTCTTTCCCACCTTGGATCAAAATTGTTTGGATGTTTGTCTGCTCAAAAGAAAGTGAACTTTGATTTCATGACGTGGCAACTGTGGAATGGATATAAGATGAAATAGCGGTAGAGAAGAGATGAGAGAAGAATGAATGAGAATTAATGCGTAGAAATGTGAAAGCGAGTCCAAAAACGGATATGTGTCGTGACATGAGGTTCCTCAAAGTTGGGGTGTAGATTCCTGGAAAATTGCTCATCGCGGTCTTGTTGATTGTGAACCCCGAATTAAATGATGAAAGCAAAAGAAAACACGTGTAAAAAACAGGATCAAGCCCGATCAAGAGAATGAGTCAGATCGATTGGTTTGAGATGGATTGTGAGCTGATGATCCCTTCACCCACCATATAACCATTCATAAATGAATCTATATCCTGAGAGTATGAGGGAGCATGATTTGATATTTGTCATAAAAAAGCATACATTCCAAATTTTCAATGCGTGATGGTTGTGAACGTCAATTTCGAGAATTGGAATGTATGAAGGCTGAAAACTCAATCTCACGAGTAAAATGTCATGCTCCTGTGGTATTTTGTCCTGGAGGAGAGAAATATGAATAATGAGAGGAAACACGTGAGAGAAAAATGTGGTCAGAAAATGTCAACAAAATGTGCATCTTTCACACGAAGAAGAAGACACACCATCTTTTAAGTTACTATCTGTCAAATGCGACTCTCCAAAAAGGTATATGAGTCTGACTAAGAAATGAGTCCAGGTGCGAAAAAACACAATAATGGGATGCATTTATTGAACAGATCAACATCTTTTTTGAACAGATCAACATCTTTTTTTGAACAGACTGTACAGTCTGTTTCAAAAAGATCTCCAACTGTTGCAAAAAATTGAGATTTGTTTCAAAAAGTTGGATGATCGACTCGATACTCTCTCCCATAATACTGCTTTTCCACTCAGGACCACTTTCCAAACCAGACTTTTCTCTTTTTTTCGTGGATATTGATAGACAGATAATGGCAGAAAAGATGGTCTGTCTTCTTTGTAGAGAAAGAAAAACAAATTTTATCGAGATTTTCTAACATTTATTCTCTTTCATTTTTCTGGCTCTCATTATTCTTCTCTTTCTCAGACAGGCCTCGATCCTTCATCAAAATGAGAAATTACTCGGTGGTTTGTATTTTACTCACTGTTACATTCATATTACGCGAAGTGATGCTCTCCTCCCTTTCGCATCATCACTTGGGCCTTCTTATCAATTTTTCACTCTTTTCTTGTCATTATTTTCCATAGTATCACCTTCTAGGTGCCATTCCGAATGATCTTATAAATTTTGATTGAACAACAAGCTCATAATCAGCACAAAACACATGTTCCGACTCTCTATCTTCACAGTGATTTGATCAGATTTCCAAATGTTTTCTCCTTTATTCTCATAATTTTACGCAGATATTTTTACTAATTCTTGCGAACTGATCAGTTGTCCAAGACTTGCCTTCTCGAGTTCTCCAAGTCGTCTCCACACAACCAATATCCATCTTTAAAGTCCCTGTTACTTTCCTACGCGTCCATTCTCTTCGAGTCTTCTCTGCCCTCTTTTTCATCGTTGTTTTACTCACTTTTCATGTCACAAATGCCACTTTCCAACCTGCTTTTGCGGCTCTTTTTTTCAAGACAAAAATACAAATACAATGAATCCGAGGTGAAATGGTCCATCTGGGTTGCGATGAGGGGATTGGATCGACGAGAAAAAATTGTGTCGAAGAGAAATCAGAGGAAAAGTGTTTGAGATTCAAAGCAACACCGTATAAACGTCATTGTTCCAGTCGATGAAAAAATCGGGGACTAGGGAGCGTAGATATAGCGAAAAGATCCAGTTGTCATTGATAACATACTTCAATCAAAAGATCAGAAGAAGGATGTCGTGAAGCGGCATTTGTGACATGAAAAGTGAGTAAAACAACGATGAAAAAGAGGGCAGAGAAGACTCGAAGAGAATGGACGCGTAGGAAAGTAACAGGGACTTTAAAGATGGATATTGGTTGTGTGGAGACGACTTGGAGAACTCGAGAAGGCAAGTCTTGGACAACTGATCAGTTCGCAAGAATTAGTAAAAATATCTGCGTAAAATTATGAGAATAAAGGAGAAAACATTTGGAAATCTGATCAAATCACTGTGAAGATAGAGAGTCGGAACATGTGTTTTGTGCTGATTATGAGCTTGTTGTTCAATCAAAATTTATAAGATCATTCGGAATGGCACCTAGAAGGTGATACTATGGAAAATAATGACAAGAAAAGAGTGAAAAATTGATAAGAAGGCCCAAGTGATGATGCGAAAGGGAGGAGAGCATCACTTCGCGTAATATGAATGTAACAGTGAGTAAAATACAAACCACCGAGTAATTTCTCATTTTGATGAAGGATCGAGGCCTGTCTGAGAAAGAGAAGAATAATGAGAGCCAGAAAAATGAAAGAGAATAAATGTTAGAAAATCTCGATAAAATTTGTTTTTCTTTCTCTACAAAGAAGACAGACCATCTTTTCTGCCATTATCTGTCTATCAATATCCACGAAAAAAAGAGAAAAGTCTGGTTTGGAAAGTGGTCCTGAGTGGAAAAGCAGTATTATGGGAGAGAGTATCGAGTCGATCATCCAACTTTTTGAAACAAATCTCAATTTTTTGCAACAGTTGGAGATCTTTTTGAAACAGACTGTAAGACATGTCCGATTTGTCCTCTTTTGAGATAAACACAGAAGTTGGATGAACTAATTGAGAGAAAGTTACAGTGAAAATATCAGGAGCTTGTCTGCTTTTGTCCTACTCTGTCCTCTCTTGGGCCGATCGTCCTGTAAACTCCTAATTAGGAGTTTGAAGGACAGAGTTCCTGAAGCTCGTAATTCGCTACCAAACCGGTTTTCACGCACTTTAACGCCCGTTGTAATAATACTCGATTGGGATGAATGAATTTCGAAACATCAACTTCCTCCATATAGTCAAATAAGTGCATGAACACATTGTGCGGTGGAGCTTCATTTTTTCAGTCATTTTGAAGCATTCTCCGGTATTTTACCGAACAGAATGGAGACACGGAGAGGGTAACGAGAAGAGAGAAGGAGAATTCAGATGAAATGAACGCGTGAAAAGCTGAGTTTCTGAATCGGACAAGATCTTGTCCTCTGTCCCTCAAGATCTGGTGCTCTGTCCGACAGCTACTCATCATAACAATAAATCATTGAGATGTCAAGTGTCGTAGTTGGATCTGAGATGTTGGAATGGAAGACTTGGAAAGAGAAGATGAAAATATATACACTGTTCAAGTGATGGGTTTCAGCTTCGAATTGTGTGTAAGAACGAGGCACTTGCACAATTTTTGGGGTACGTGCAAGTCTGAGCGAAGAAGGATCACTGAAAGAAGAAATCAGAAACAAAAGATTGGATGAAGAGTCAGAAAAACTGAAAACACCTTAATCATGTTGAAGGAAGGAGAATAGGAGCGCTCTGCAAATTGCATAGAGTTTCTGCACGTATGACAGAAGAAAATACGCGGGTAACAATTCATTTAGAATCACCCAAATCAATTTCTGACTAATTACCGTTCATCTGTTCAATAGACAGGCGACAGGTGTTGACTAGATTTCGGGTGTGTTCGCGCTCGAAATTTTCGGTGAATTTCAGCAAACTTTTGGAAACTGTGTTGTCACGCAGAATCGGATCTGTCATTGTGGGGAGAATTCTGACAGGTCAACGAGGATTGGCAATGTACACCAGAGCCAAGCTCTGAAGATGTTTCTTCTAGACTTTTTCTCCACAGTCTAATCAATTACATGTTCTGGAAACCACTCAACTCTCCACTTTTCATTGTTTCGTCAGATCAGGTTCGTCAAAACTCAGTCATCCTATTTTATTTCTCATAACCTTTCTGTTATTAGATCGCGTCACCTTAATCATCCCTGATTCATATAGTTTCATTTCATACAACGGAGCTGATCTCGCAAGTGGAATGATCCTGTCGACAAGAAGAAAGGACACCATATTCATAGTCATCATTGTCTGTCACCGATTCAGAATTCGCTTCCTTCGCCTCAGATGTCATGATGATCAGATTGAAAGGCTCGTCAGGCACTATAGTCTTCGCAGGAACAACGACGTTTGAAAACTGCCCACTTCTCCCGTCCCCTCTCATCACTGGATCGTCTTCAAGGGTATTTAGTCGGAATCAAGCCTCTTCTCGTCAGCTGGCTCAGCTTCGTTCATGTTCTCTGATTCGTCTTTGTTCACATCCTGTTCTGACTCACCTCGTTCCCCTCAACCTCATCTTTTCAACAAACCGGGGACATCAACATACGAGAGAGTGCCGCGAAATGATTAAGGGCTGACCAAGGTCAACATGACCAAACAATAATCAAGTTTTAGCTGTTCATGAAAACTCCCATCAAAGGAACAAAGTGTACACAGTGATAGTTCTGCCCTCAAGGGCTGTTGATGCCAAAAAAAAAGGTATTCCTGATTGGATCTTACCCAGAAATCCCTAACAGGGAACAAAAACTGGGGCAACAGGGCCGAAAACGACCCATCAGGCGATACCAAGGATCGCCTGTGTGGGTTGACCACAATCAGGACCACTGACACGAGCTGGAGTAGGTGTGTGTCAGGGTTGCATGTTGATGTCCCCGGTTTGTTGTAAAGGACTTCGATAAATCTCAGTCCACAACCAAACCGGGTCCCTCAACATACGAGTATTGAAAGGCTCATGCACGGGATTGGTGCTGACAAAAGCGAACAATGAGAAGAAAACAAATAGATATCTTTGGACTAAATATTTGGCCGTGAACTCGTTGGAGCTGACACTGCCTGGGCGACAGCTCGTGATCTAAAGAGAATGAAAATCGGAGGGGAGCTGGGCTTCTTCTCTGACAGTGATGAGGAAGTATCACGATCCATCTGCGCTCCATCTCCCGCATCACTGTCTCCCTGACCCAGCGCCCCTCAACACCGATCCCTAATGGGTCAGTTGCATAACATCTCCCACCATCCTCGCGCTTCACGCTGAGGTGGGGAGAACAACATCTCAACCCATGCTCGCTTTTCACATCGAGGTGGGGAGAACAACAATTTCTTCCTTTCTTCCACGTCAGACCTCCTTGAACGAAAACAACACACCTTGATTCTTTCTCTCCTTGTCCAGAGTCTTCGTCTCCTGCTTCCCCTCTTCAACATGGCTTCTCTCCACCTGATATGCCTGTGCTTGTTTGAGAAAGATAACGAACGTTGCCTGATGTCTGTTATCCATCCATCTGGATATCAGGTGACCTGACCAGCACCGCCTTGGAGAAAGAGTCCGCAAGTCTGGCTGGCAGGCTATTCCATTATGTATCAGCAGGGGAGATAGGAGTGGTGTCACAGATCTCATGGATGAAGTGAACTTCCACTCAGTCTGAAACTTTCTGATTCTAAAAAGGATCTGCTCGAGAGGAACTGCCGTCTTGTTCCTCGTAACACTGCTTCCATCATGTGAACTGTCCAAGTTGAGGTTGCTTCCGTCGGCGGCTCAGCATGCTAGTAAAGTGAACGGACAGTGAGTAGTGTCGGACGTCACGACTCTTTTCGGTGGAGCTGGATGGTCTGTGAATTCAGACCATCGATTTGTTCGCCAACAAGGAAAAGATCTCCAACGTGGATCAGCGTGTGCAGGTGGTGAGGAGGCCAGCGAGTGGTGTTGGAGGCAGATGACCGAAAAAGAAAGATGACATTTCGACTGTCTCAGGATGGACAGCCACAATTTACTTTCCCTCCAACATTCTCCAAACGAAGTGCACTGGCTCAAACGAGTCCGAGAACTGTCCTATCCGCGAAATCACTTCATGGACGCCATTGTTTCTTTATTTGACGTCTTTCCGATCCAAGGGTGAGATTGATGTTGGAAGTTGTTGAAGAGTTGCAGGTGGTTGTGGGATCGATTGAAGTTTGGCTGGTCCAGAATTCATGGAAGTTCACTTGTCTCCGCGTGTTTAGAGTGAAACAGATCAACAAATACTCATCCTCCATCGCAGTTTCCAATCATTCTGACATTGTGTCCACCTGGATGCATCAAAATCGCTGCATTATCTTCGAAAACTTTCTGACGAAGCTCCACTTCTCAATTCGATGGTCACCAGCCCCTTTTTGTGAAGAATCTCCTGCACTTATGAACACATCGTGTGATCCCTTATAGAAACGCCCGTGATGATTCTGAATGGTGTCACTAGCTCTCCTGGAGTCGCTGCGACCGATGCTGGGTTCATCCTTCCCAACTGGGATCCATTGGGGGCAATGTCGAACACATGTAATAGTCCTAGCCGTGTTGAGTTTCGTGAACACGAACAATCTCTCCGAACCCATGTGGAAGAGGATCTTCCACTCTCTGTGAGAATCTTCGTTCATGATCAAGGAAACTTTCCGTCACTGCCGGTTCGGGGACAACCCACCCATCCGTATAGGTATCAGCTACATGAGCCAGAGCGATCTAACGGCTGCTCATTAAGTCACATTTCATCAATACTCAGGTGTCCTCTCCATCCTATCTTGTTCCTTCGTGACCACTATCATCTCCGTCGAAGATAGTTGAACTGTGTTTCTATCTTTAATCTGCGAATGTCAACTGTCTTTCGTCATGTTCGAATGAGGATGTCGGCTCGATCCCTTTCAGATGTCTGGAGCCCGTGGAGATGGGAGATTGAAGGATATGCTGCTGTATCCCGAGTCTGCTCCGTGAACCCTGCCCTACAATCTGAACGAAGGTGTCAGGGGAAGTAGACGATGATCTTCTTCCCACACGGTCCGTTTCAATTCACAGAAGTGTATTGGGTTATGTTTGAGCTCCCAACTGATTACGCTGATGATGTTAGTCGTGTTCCTGTCTGTGAGGAAGTGATCTCCTCCTTTCGTCGTAGGTCGTTGCAATCTGATTTACACTCCGGCTTGACCGGTTCTGTTGGTCAAAAGAGAGATGAGAGGAAATCTTTGCCTTTGCTGCTCAGTGAGTGAAGGTAATGTTCAATTCCTTGTCTGCTCCCCTGCGATCTATGTCAGCCAACAATATCGTAACTCGAAATGAGCGGAATTTGATTGAGAGTGAGAAGTCGTCTTGGAGAAGTCAATTGATTGGCTGTTCCTTGTCCATAAGAAGGTGGAGGTATCCTGAAACATCACCCTCCCCCCCGGTTTCAGTGACATTTTCTCTGTCTCGCTCATGTGGTGCCTCTTGTCGAACTGAAAGTTATCCTATCATTCATTTGCCTCCCAATTCAACACCGGTGCTCTTGTCTTGACAACAGGTCAGGTGAGGCGACTTTGTTCCGGAACATCGCAATGGGCAGTAGTTATAGAGAAGACTGGAGAACCACGTTGGTCTCGATCAATAAATAGAAGTCAAATCTCAATTCCGATTGACCCACTTTTGAATCTTGAACTAAAAGTCTTTTATGTATTTTGACGATGTCAATATTTGACCTAAATTCCAAAAATATGTCAAATATTTAGACCTCTTTTGAAGCGTCTTTTTTGAAGCAAATTTTGAGTGCTTTCAGAAAACAAAGTCGATTTCTTTTTTTATTCAATTTTTTAATTAGGATAAAATGAGCAGCTTATTGACACCAACTCAACTACTGGAAATTTTGGAGAAAGAAAAATTGATTCTGAAATCACCACCAACTCTCAATCGACAAGGAACAACATATCTCACGGCGAGTACTTTCGAATACGTGCACGAAGAAAAACCAGATGACATTTATCGAGCGTATGTCAATAATTTCGTCAAAGGATACAGACCACATCTGAATCGCCAGAGATATCTTTCAGCATCTAATTGTTGCACGAAAGAAAAGTTTCTCGAATCATTGAAAAATGAAAATTGTGAACTCATTTCTGAATACAAGTATGCTGATTCACTTGTAACATACCGGTACGAAGGAATCGAATGGAAAGTGATTCCCTCGAAATGGATGAAAGGATATCGAGCTCATAATTGTCAACGAAAACATTATACTCAATCATTTGTTGAAAATGTATTGAAAAAAGAGAATTGCGAACTCATTGGAACATACACAAAGGTACTTCAACCATTCAAATATCGCGATCTACGAACAAAGAATGAGTATTTCGTTCGCTTGGATAATTGGTTGTATTTTGGAGACCGTCCTCACTTGAGAAAGTACCATGATAGGTCATGAAAGTAGCGAAAATCTATTTTTGACCACAAATCAAGTGAATCCAACTTGAGAACCACTTCGAAAAATTCTGCAAAAAATTCTAAAATGTCGAGGACGATGTGAGTCGTCGATCAAAACAATCCCGATGAAAATCGGTTGAGAATTCGTGGAGCTACGTACCGAACTGTGGTCGAAAAAGTGACCAAAAAGTCGATTTTCAGATTTCGCTACTACTCACTCCTTTATGTCTCAAAACCATCTCAAACACCTTCTAAAATTACAAAATCGATTTTGAAAGGTGAGATTCGCGATAAAAAACACTTTTTGGAAAAAAAGTTTGATCCGACCCATTGGGGATTTTTACGAGTCGAATTTTTCGAGATAAGGTATGGACCATGTCTTCCATCATCTTTCGCTCAGGAATCGTCCTCTTATGACGCCTTTTAGCATTAGACTGGATAAGAAAGCCTTTTGGCGACTTTAGGTTCGAACCATTTCACACCTCGATCGTTTTCACAATTTTTTCTCAATTTTCATTTTTAACGATTTTCACGTCAACCACTTCACAAACACACTCAAGCGACGCTTTTTTGAGATTTCGAGTTTACTGGTGACATTAGTTCTCTCTGGAGGGTCGGTTTTTCACATCACACACTTGACACAACATTTCCGCCAACATTTTCACTATATGAATTTTTGCCCCGAATTTCTCCCACAAATCCTTCATTCTCACTGTCCGACAAAGCTGTGCTCAAATTTCGAGACACTTTTGTCGGATAGTTGTTCCATAATGTCACATTTTCGTGTTTCAACATCTCACGTTTTCACCGTGTTTGTCACTTCAAAAACACCTTCAACCCCTTTCTTCTCTCATCTTTCTTTCACCATTTCACATTCAATCTCTTCGTCATTCCTCTTCATTTTCGTCATCTCACGAGCATTCTTTCGACCGTCTACACCTCACGAGCACATCACAACAACTCATTTTTTATCAACTTTTTTGCTTAATTGGAACAAAAGAATGTGAATGAAGCAACAATGAAGTGGGCAAGTATGATAGCAAAGGCTGAGACGGGAGATGTGAAAAATGTGGGTAAGTATTGAGATTTACGAACGTGTTCAGACAAATTTCACAAAAAAAGAGGAAAAACAAGTGAGTGAAGTGAGAATGAGACGATAAAACAAAATCATGTACCAGATCGGAGCGATCTTGATTCTTTGTGTTTTGTTGGTACACCACTTCACCTTACAAACGCGTTCATCAAAATTTCAGAAAACAAGAGGAATTAAGAGTGAGTGAAGTGAAAACTAAAAGATAAAACACATTCATGTACCAGATCTCACCGATCATTTCAGATTGAGTCTCGTTGGTACACCACTTTGTTTTATGAAAGATTAGAGCAAAAATGTCAATAAAGAGATCAAAATTGTGAAGTGAAACAAGGTTTGAAGTGATAAAACACATTCATGTACCAGATCTCACAGTTCATTTTTATCTTGACGATCAAACATTTTTAGTTCTGTGTTCTACCTTGTTTTGATAAAAAAAGAGAACTGTTTTCAAGAAATGGTGAAATGAAACGATAAGGTGAAGTGGTGTACCTGATCTGGATGATCACTTCAGATCGCGTTTTGTTGGTACACCGTTGTGTTTAAGAAAAAATGAAGAGTACAAATCGAAGAGTAGTGAAGTGTAAAAGGTGAAATGAAAGTTGAATCAAAGTAAAACAAAGTGGTGTACCAATGCAGACAATTTTATCGATGAATCACAAAGTTTCTCGAAGAAAGATGAGGATCAAAATTTTGTTCCCATCATTTTAAAATTTAATTTTGTAAAAAAGTGAGAGACAATGAAAAAAATTGACAATGAAGTGAAAATGAGAGGATAAAGTGAAGTGATGTACCAAAAAAGTGATGAACAAAAATGAAGTGAAAATTCTGGTACACTAGTGTGTCTTATAAAAAGATTACGAAAAAAAGAGAGCAAACCTGTTTCAAATCATCAGAGAAAGAGTCTTTCGAGTCATAAAACACACTTGTGTACCAACGATGGACGATCACGCAGATTGGGTACATACAGATGTTTTATAAAGAGATGAACAAAAAAGAATAACATACTAGTGATTTGTCGGTTGTGACACATTCTTTTAAGCGATAAGAAGCAACGTTGTACCCAAGATCCAAGGTTGAGTTTGGTTTGATCGGCGTTGGTACACAAATATGTTTTAGGAAATAATGAATTCAAAAATAGAGCAAACCTGTTCAAAACAAGTGGGAAACGAAATTCCAGAAGATAAAACATAATAGTGTACCTGAACGAGAGGAGAAGAAAAAAGTGAAGGATCAAAGACAAGAATGAGTTGGCGAAAAAGAAAAGAGAACAAATGAGAAAAGAGAAAGCATAACACACCTAAATCAAACGGTAAAGAGACGTCGGGAATGAGATGAGAGGATCTTGTCCCATTGAAGTACTTTCGCTGATCAAACAAGACTGATCGAACCCATCGATGACGGAATTGAAGTTCGGAAAGTCACCAATGATAAAATCACGAATGGAAATTTATTTTTGACTTTTTTAATTTGTATTAAATGAATCCAACTGAGATGTACAACGAAAGACGTCGAGTATGTTCAGAACAAGCATTAATTGAATCAATGAAAGAAGAGAACTGTTCGCTAGTCTCTGAGTATGTCAGAAATAATGTGCCGGTGACGTATGTTCATGAGGGAGTTGAATGGAGAATAAAACCAAAGTTGTGGAATCAAGGAAACAGACCTCACTTAGCGAAACGTCGACACTACACTCAATCATTCGTTGAAAATGAACTGAAGAAATTCAATTGTGAACTCGTAGGTGCGTACACGAAAGTTCTGGTTCCATTCACATATCGAGAGATTGGCGGAAGTGAAGTGTTCAGAATTAGACTTGATTCCTGGCTAAAGGCAACGATAAAGCCCCATCAGAGAAAACAGAAATAAACGCTCAACTTTTTTTATTTTCGGATTTTTTAATTTGTAGTAAATGGCGGCGACACTGAAATTTGTCACAGACAGCATCACGAAAATTAGAACACTATTTCCAAACACCACCTTTGAATTCAAGGATGAACATGGCTATGATCGAACATATAATCCAAACATTAGAAACTACCAACATCATCGTGCATATCTCCTGTCAATGCTCAAGAATCCAGATCTCCATTTTGAAGGAGAGATAAGGAATATTACCAACTATCAGATTGATGATTGTATTCACAAACTGGAAGAGCACAATAACAATGTAATGATGAATGAAGAAGACAGCAAAGCAAGAATGCAAATCATGAATGAAAATCCAAGAGTGAACAAAGATGAACTGAAAAAGCAAGTGTTCAAAATGACGTGGAAACTGAAATCAATTGAAGAGAAGCTGATGGATCATTGGATGAAGAATCTGTTAATCATTCAGAAGAAAAATGAACAAATGGAAAAGAGAGAAGTGCAGACATTTGAGGGATTTGAAGAATGCATATTATTAGCTGAACCACGAGACAAAGCAGCATTCAATTCTTGTCTCATGGATGCACGAAGGAAGTTCAAAAAGAATGAGGTCGAGAAGGTTGAGGATAATGGAAAACCATATCAGTTGTACTTCCACAATCACTTGAAGAACGTTGAAGAAATCACAACCTTCATTAAAGCAGTGTTCGACAAAGAGAAAGATCATCCATTCAAGATTAGTATTGACTTTGGAAAGATCATCGAGAGAAAAGACAAAGATGAGACAACCTACAATGACTTCAGACCAGAATTGGAGAACACATCAAAGAGTTTTCCGACAGTGATAAGAAGTGCAGGAGACATCAACGAGTATTCAAAATATGCGATCAATCTGATCAAAGAATCACAAGAGAGAACACTGATGGATACGAAGACAATGTACATTGCATTCCACTCCATTCTAGTTGCAGTCTATCGATTCCCAGTTGCAGGAAAAGCAAATGCAATTCTCACTGAACACATCAAAACGAGGAATGTTCGGTACATCGATTCTGAGTACAATATCTGCTTCTTTCAAGCACTATCATTCCTCACACTTCTTGAAGTTCAAGGTAAGAAAATATCAATCAACATGAGGAACAGTGAAGCCTACAGATTGTTCGCACAATGGATGAATCTCACTCATCTCCAATCTCGACAATTAACTCCACATCTTCAGAATTATCCTGGGTTTGATATTGCATGTGACATTGAGAAAGCAATGATTCAATTTAACATCACAGTTCACATTTATGAATACGACGAAGACAAGAAGAAGTACCCGAACTCTAGTTCGACTAGTGACCCCCAAAGGGGTCGTTACTTCCTCAGTCAATCGTACATCAACGAGAATGATGATGCTCGTGTTCTTCCCATCCTGATGATTCCACTGACGGCAACTCTCGTCCATGTGATGTTTATTGTTGACCCTGAGAAAATCACTGGATACAAGCTCTGTCCGTATTGTCAGTCAAGAGGATTCCAAGTGAAGAATAAAAATTACAGCAGAGATTTTGAGAAGCATCTCAGAGAGTGCAAAGAACTTGATGGAAAACATGTGAAGAAGATCTCACTTGACAAGACACCAAGACCATACGTTCCACATATTCTCAACAATCGAACATTTGAATTTCTGATGGCACACAAGAGACAAGACGAATTCAAACCAACACAATACTACATCACATACGATTTCGAAACCATGGAAGATCTCATTCTTGACAATTTATTCTCTGATGACAACACACAACTGATCTCACACTTGAAGCCTCTCTCCGTTGCATCAGCAATCAAATCAAAATCAGGAGTGAAGTCAATCTACTTTGATCTTCGAGATGGAAAGGACTTTGTGAAGCAATGGATCAGAGAACTCTTCAGATATGCTGAGACAGTACGAGATGACAACTACTACGAAGACCCGGAAATACCCTCACAAAATGAAGTCAGTGTGATTGGATTCAACAGTTCCAGATTCGACATCAATCTCATCTTTCGTGATCTCGTTGACAAGGATTGGAAAGTGGTGAGTTTCCTTGGATCCACAACGAAGTACAAACAAGTACTGATCCGACATGAGAAGACACAACAGGTTCTTCGCTTTATTGACATGATGTCGTATACCGGACCAATGACTTTGGATAGTGCAGTCAAAGCTTTCGGAGGGAATACGACACTTCAGAAATCATTCTTTGCTTACGAATCATTTGATTCATCAGACTACGATGTAGTGTTGAGCAAACAAGAACCATTCTCCAAATATGAATTCTATTCCAGTCTGAACAACAGTGAAATGTCCGACAGTGATTACAAATTGTACCTTGATGATTGGAACAAACAAGGATTCAAGAACCGTTGGGAATATCTGAAATTCTACAACATCAGAGATGTCGAATGTATGATTGCACCTCTGGACAATCTGATTGATCTGAACTTCCAATACAAAGTGGATATGTTGCACAAT
This sequence comes from Blattamonas nauphoetae, assembly GCA_033064195.1. NCBI lineage: Eukaryota > Preaxostyla > Oxymonadida > Blattamonas > Blattamonas nauphoetae. The sequence continues at coordinate 5,872 of JARBJD010000695.1, read as the reverse complement.
CTCTCATTGTCAGCCAACGCTTCTGCAATCAAATATGCGTGTGCCTACAAAGACTTTGATATCGACGATGATTTCAATGGAGTGGATCAATCTGGAGAAATAAAAATCACCAAGCAATACTGGAAGTACAAAGTTGCATCGTACATCTATCAAGACCAGAAAGCTCATCGCAGTACTGACAAAAATGTCACTGAAGCGGATTACGACTGGTTTGTTCAACAGTGCAAGAGAGTGTGCTATATCTGCAAGAGTCACTTCTCACAAGCAGTACGTCCAACACTGGATCGAATCGACAATTCGAAAGGACATTCAAAAGAGAACGTTAAGATCTGCTGTGATTACTGCAACACCTACAAGTCAGACCATGATGAACATCTCACAAGATTGAGAATTCAACTGAAGAAGTACTGCATCTGGAAATCACTACCAATGACTCTGACACATGAGCAAACATATCACAAGTTGAGAGCCGCAGTGACTGGTGGATTATCGAATGTTCAGCACAGACAGAACATCAAAGACGTGACTCCAATCAATCACTTCACATTTGAAGATGGAAAAGTTGTCTCCACTGATACAGAACATAAAATGACTCACGTCTGTGGTGTTGACTTTAATTCCCTCTATCCAAGTGCTTTCTCATCAATCAAGAACAAGAACAATCCATACACGAATCACAGAATGTACATGCCAGGACGATGCTTATTCACCGCAACAGGAGAAAAAGAATGCCGTAAGATTATCGAAGACAAAAATCAGAAGACATTGTTCGTTGCAGAACTGAAAGGACACATCGACGAGAAGTACATAAATGATTTCATTAACTTCCCACCAATCTTCAGAAACATTGTGGTCAATACAACAGAAGAGAACATTGGAGAGAAGACATATTCACTGATGAAGAAACATGGATTGAAGACTGATGACAAACAAAGAAAGCTGACCCAACTCTTGAGCACACACGATCAGTATATGTTCTTTTTGACATACTATCTGTGGTTCCTCATCGACTATTGCCACTTCAGTATTGATGACATTAAGAGTGTGATGGTGTTCTCGAGACATGCAGGATTTGAACCATTTGTGACATCATTCATGAATGATCGAATAGAAGCAATGCAGGTTGGAAACAAAGGAAAAGAACAGTTCTGTAAGACCAACTTGAATGGGAGTTACGGATATGATGGAATGAACACTGAGAAATACAACTCAATCACAATCTGCAATGAGAAGAGAACATACCTGAAGCAAATGATGAAAGGATTTGTAGCGACTCGAGAAATCAATGAGGACAACTACATCGTGATTGAAGATCGAGAGAAAGCATCATGCAAGACATGTCTACAAGAAGCAGTGTTCACACTCGACAATGCCAAGTTCTGGTATCTGAATTTCATCTACAATTTCATGTACAAGTGTCTAGATATGAACAAGATTCACTTCTGTGAGGGAGATACTGACTCTGCTTATTGGGCGATTAGTGGAGATCCGAATGCTGGTATTCATCAACAATTTGAACACGTGATTGCTGACAAAGAATTCTATGATGCTCACAAATACGAATGGTTCCCCAATCCTGAAAAGGGAGTTGATGATGAGAAGAAGTTGTTGGGATTAGCAATTGAGAAGGAAGGTGAACAGATGATCTGTCTTGCACCAAAGTGTTACTCTCTCGATGAGAAATGTAAGATCAAAGTAGTGTCTCTAAAGAAAACAAATATCACAAGTGACGAATATGTGAAATGTCTTAATGGAGAGAAAACTGTGACGACAACACTGAACTTCACCGTAAAACGGTTCAAGCATCAGAATGATGCGTTCCAGACAAGAAGAATCGTGAGCGAAGAGAATACAAATGGATTTGAGATAGCAAAAATACAACAACAGAAACTCAGTCTTAGTGGAATTCATCTGAAGGCAATCGTACTTGACAATGAATCGTGTCCTCCATTCATTCATGGACTGAAAGCAACTGATTATATAATTGAATAAACACAAACTTTATTTTTGAATAAATGAACACACGACAGATCAATACAATAGTGAATTGACTCCTTCGGTGCACACAGCATTCCAAAAACGAAACAGTCGAAAAGAAATGGACTTTAACTAACGTTTTGCCTGTCTATCAAGGCGCTGATTCTAATGGACCTTTTGATGGAAATGATGAAACATACTTCGAGGATTGGTTCAATGGAGGTTTATCTCCTGAATTATCACTACCTGATGGAAGAAGAGAAGTTCAACAATTTGTAAGCAACTTCCTAGGAGTTCGTATTCGGGATAGCACTGCTAAACTTGCATTCGAAGCATATCAATTTTATCATCACGAGGTGACTCAGAGAGTGAATTTTTCACCACGGATTCGAAGGCCTGCAGAGGCAAGACGAATACCAATTCCAGTGCAAAGACCAATAGCAATAGAATCACCTGAATCTCCAATCAAAATTGGACAGAAGAGAAACTTGAAATCAATGGGGTTTGCATATGAATATCCAATGAAGGAGAGGAGATTTGAAGAGGAGGAGGATGATGTCATTATTCCCAATCCACCAATGTCAATCAGAACAACTGCGTCCAAACACCCTGTGAGAGAGATCAGACACTACGAACCGACGACACAGCAAGTACTCCATAAGTTGGGACGAATGAAAGGATTGTTTGATCATCAACAGAGAAATGATTCAGAAGATGAACAGATCAAAGCTGAGAACTCAATAATGAAAAATCAAAAGCAGATGGAACACTTTATTACATCACACATTCTGGATGCAAATAAAATGAACAGAGACACATTCGTTCGAGCCTCAATAAACAGAAAGATTGCGAACGAAGATCTTGACTTCATTCTGACTCACACAAAACAAATCCCATTCGGAGGAAGATCATTTCAGGATTGGTATGAGGAATATGATCATAGATGGAGTGCTGCACATCCCAGGAAAATTCAGAGAGAGAAAGGAAGTGACAGAATGAGAATTGATCCACCAATGATTCCTAAAACAACGGAAAAAATTGTGTATCCTTTTCGATCAAAAATGCAGTTCATGTCCAAAGCAATAACAGGTGATCCACAGAAGACATCAGACAGAAAGGTTCCACAGAATTGTGATCGACCATACTTCTCTCCCAAGTTCGGATCATGGGAAATTGATCTCGTTTTCATTCAATCACCAACGTCGAAAACAGTGTTGCAGATATACCTCTTCGCAATTAACATCAACACCAAATACCTGGTTGTCATTCCTGTTCTGGATAAATCATGGAGCAAAGTCAAGACTGCAATCAATGACCTGATTAATTATCGTGGCGTTCACGTGAACAACATTCGAGGTGATGGTGAACCAGCATGGACAAGTGGAGAAGCATCAGAGTTTTTCAAGGATCAGAATGTCAGCACATATTTCACAAGTTCACCATTCACAAATCACAATCGAATTGTTGATCGAGTGATCAGAACAATCAGAGATGGATTCCAAGACAATACAACACAGATGGCAAATCATTCATTGATGAATCAGATGGTTGAATACTACAACATGACTCCTCATCGAGCGTACTGGAACAAATTCACACCAGAGCAAGCTCAAAACAATAGAGAGATCGAAGCACTGTACATCTCCAGTTGTGAAGAACAATTAAAGAACATCCAAAAGCAACAGACAACACAGATGTTATGGAAATACAAACCAGGAAACATTCTGTTGATCCACCTTGATCTGGACAAGACTGTTGCAAAGTTTCAGAAGAAGCGTAGACAGTTTCAATTCGTGGGGAAATTCATCGAATACAAACACGGTAATGTCGTAGCTACTCTACTGAATGGACTCACATGTTTGTCAAAAGTGGTGTACGTTCCAATCCAACACACCAAGTTCCATGCAGACTCTATTGACGACTTAACTCCAGAGTTCATTGCGGAATTCGGTCTTCTCTGACCTCAGCACTTCGTTCGCTTTAATTTGGCGTAACTTCAATAATGTTTCAAATATTTTTATTTCACTTAAATGACATCACTGAAAATATTAGAACCGTTTGATCCTGAACAGAAAGAGTTCACAAACATCCACGACTTTCAGAGATACTTGGAGAAGAATAGAAAAGAACTGAATGAGTACACAACTCAGAAACTGAATAGGATGATTCAAATTGATGGATATCGAATAACAAAAATAAGAGGTGAGATTGCACTGAGGAAACGATATGTTGATGCTTCCACTCCTCCAAATTCACTCTCGATTGATCAAAGATTGTCTGACATTGAAGAATCAATTCGAGCGCTGACTGACTCAATTGGAAACCTTATTCAAGAATTATCGGACAGTCCGGTTTAACCCTTCTTTGTTGATCTCTGTCAGAGCAACTCCATCAGTGTTGTATCGAAGAATGACTGCTTCACATTTTTGTTTCCTTTGGTAGACATTCCAGAATTGTCGAATATCAATTGGTGAGTTCAACTGAGGATAGACTCGACTGATTCGTTCTTTGTTGAATCCTCCAAAAATCCACATCGAATCGATGTTTGACTTCATATCTGCTGACAAACTGAACAGCTCATGCATTGTCAGAAAGAAAGTGAATTTCGGTTGTCGATTCTCCAGTAACAAGTCCATCATTGTCATTCTATTTTTGGATGCTCTACGTTCCCCAAGGATTCTACGACAGTCATCAAGAAGGATAATCGTTTGGAGATTCTTCACTGAGAAGTCATCAATGTAAAGTGAGTCAAAGAGATTCTCTCTGCATTCATCTGTGATTCTGTCTTGCCACTGATTGTCAATAATTTCTTCATACGCAGCTTTCGATTCGGAGAGTTCCAACAGAAATGGAAATGCATCATCGTATTTGACTTTGACATAAGGAACGTTCAGTATTGGTTTGAACTTGTCGAATGTAGGATCAATGTTCTTATCAGTCACGAAGACATAGAGATGGAACAGTTCATTCCTAACTCGAACATTCTGGAGCTTGGCAACTTCCCGAAGAGCATTAAAGGTTTTTCCACTTCCTCTATTCCCAACGAGGACATTGACACTGTTGCGATTGAAATTCAAGTCTGGATGTATTTGTGATTGCACTTCATGAGACACATTCCTACTAGAAGCTTCACTCAATTTTGCATTCACATAGGCTGTTAGAGACAAGGGTTCCACCCTCCGCGAAACCTCTGGTTTAGCCATATTCGATTTGTTCATTTGTGATTTAACTCTAATTAAAATATACTTTTGGTTTTTTTATTTTGTATGAAAACACTCAATGTCACAAAAGATAGTGTACGTTCAACCACAAAGAAAAGCACAAGCGAAGAAACCAAGAATGAGATACGCAGCAGAGACTCAAGCAGCATTGAAACGAATCTATGCCGACGATGATATTCAAACCAGACGCAATGATGCTCTGTGTAGTCTTCCATCAGCACGTGAGTATATTTACGAGAACAGACGAAATTGGACTGCGGAAATAGAACAATATGGACAAGTTCCTGATGTGATGGTCTACGATAATGATACTGGAGATCTGATTGCAGTCAATGGTGCTATGCTAACTCCATACAACAGCAGACCAGTCAAAGAGACATACTATGCAATGAATCCAACACCAGACATGCGAAGACTGAAACCATACACATCATTCAATCAAGAGAATGGAAGGAGAATCAAAGCTGTACATCGGAATTTCCTCAAAAATGGAACATACGATTTGCCAACCAATTATCGAGACATCAGCTATGAAGAGATGAAGACCAAACGATCTCAACAACCATATGCAATAATGAAGAGAGCTGGTGAACACATGACAGACACATTGGGAATAACTCGTGCAAATCGAAGTAATCCAGCTGATCCCAGCAAGAATGTTTAGACAATATGGT